>JAAGNO010001296.1:10550-24720 GCA_033439905.1 Ceryle rudis
GTTATGGGACCCTGTGGAGAAAGGATCTTTAGGAAAAAAAAAGAAAAAGACTTTTTTTTTCCTTTCCCCCCCCCCCCCCCCTCCCATGGGAGCTTAAAAATTATCTCGGATAATTCACTGGCAACCTGCAGAAACTGATGTGATCGGCAGTGTTTGCTGTGAGGTTTATAAATGAAATGATAAATTCTATTTCCTTTTCTGGATGCGTATGTTGCATGGGACTAGTTTAAGGCAGATACCTGTCCTTTGGAAGTAGGTGGTTTTGTTTGTGCTCTAAGTGGGGATAAGCTAGAAAGCCCTGTAGTTTTGAGTAAAATCATTGGTTATTTGTAACAAAAAAGTAAAAAGGTTCACTTTCCAGAATGCATGGCAAAGTCAGTTTCTGCTGTATGTTAGTTACTCTCTTAATTTTCTCTTATGTTTAGAGCTCTTTCACTGGTAGAGTAATGTAAAAAAAGCTTTAGAAATTTTTTTAATGACTCAAATAGTCATAAAGTTAATTAGGGACCAACAATATTTTTGCTTTGTTTCTTCTATGGAAAGTGACTATTACAACCTAAAGGTTATAAACTAAAGACTGTGATAACTTCAGGTACTGAGCTGACCTGCGCTGCGGCAGAGCGCGATGGCTGGGGACGCACAACGCGCGTGTAACAAGAAGGTACTCGCATTGACCTCGTGGCTCATAGCATTGCAAAGTCACGCTGCTAAAGGTCCCTCTCAGCCCTGAATCCATGACACAAAGATCCTGTTTGTAGTTCTCTAATTGCAACCAGCGGAAGACAAGAGTAATGCTAGTTTTTATGACTTGTTGCTTAGCAGCACTGATCAACAAAAGTACAACCTTTTCTTTTCCTGTAACCTTGGTGAACCCAGGCTTGGACAGAGCTCACCCGCAGAAGGCAAGGATTTCTGAAGTCGTGCGAGACTGTTGTTCAGTGTCTGTTAGCAGAATCTGAGGGAAACCGTCTCTTCTTGACCTCTTTGTTACCTTTGCCCTTTAGTGTTTTTTCTCATCAAATTCTAGAAGAAAACAGGCACCATCCTCGGAAGGTGTGGAGGATGGGAAGTTTAGAGACAAGCCAACAGTGCTCAGATGTATCCTGCCGCTTACAGGGAAAAGGAGCTGAACTGGTTTCCAGGCTGTGATGTCAAATCCTCCTCTCATGGCAGGGGAAACAGATTTCAGCCATAGCAGTAAGGATTATTCTTACTTAGAGAAGTGATCCTAGTATTTTGGAGTAGGCAAAATTATCCATAGGGAATTTTTTTTTTTTCCTCCCCGCCCCCCTCTCGCCTCCACTGCTGACTTCTCCCCTCTATCCACACTTCAGGAGCTGTTGATAGCTGATAACAGCAGTAGCAGGTCAACATATAAAAAGGTCAGCCCGTGTTTCACAAGCCTGTTATGCTCTGGTGTCCCTTCTCTTCTGAAGTTCAAAGAGCAGCTCTGCTGGTCAGCTCTCCCAGTCTCATAAAATTCATTGACAGGACTAATATTGCTGTAATCACACAACTGAGATCAGATACTCATTCCGGAAACTGGTTTCTGCCCCATGTGTCACATCAGAAGCATGGCAAGTGTGTGGTATCTGGCAGAGGTCACTCCAGTAAAATAAGCAGCAAACTGGAATGTGAATGACATTGCAAATATATATATTTTTTTTTTTTTTAATGGCACAAATCTTAACAAAGTGATTTACCTGGAAATCCTGACTGCTATCTGAGACTAAGAAGAATGACTTCCCATGCCCTTGCTTGCTGAACAGAGCAAATTTTGTTCACTAGACCTGGATTTTTTTTACTTTGAGCTGTGAGTATGATTTGTCTGTCTGCAGTGAACAGCAGCTGCTAATACTTGATATCTGCAGGATTCAAAACAAGTGGCTGAAGTCACGTTCTTAACTTCTGATTTACAGGAGGAGGGAACTTAGGTCAAAATCAGTAACCTTCTAAAACCAATTCCAATAAAAGCAAAACTTTTTTGTAGTTTTGAAGTCATGTGATGCAGAATACGTGGCTGGTTCTTTCTGTGTGTAGTGGCAATAGAACCTGAGTCGATTTGAAAATCAATGTTTCAAACTTAATTAAAATACTATTCTCCTTCACCTTTCTTTTTAGTTATCCATGAGAATATGACATTCTCTTACACGTGAGAAAGTGTCTTTACTGTGAGACTCTTTAGTGCTGTCCTGTCCACATCTGCAACAGCAGGGCAGACCACACCCTCTGTGCAGCACTAGCACTAAAAGCCACTGAATGGTTTTGTTTTTCCTATATCCAGATGAATCAATTATTCTGAGTTGTGACATGTTGAATGAAGAAGTCCAAGTTTCATGTCTTGCAGGATGCAGGTGGCTTTTGGTTTAGCTACGGACACTGCTCCACACACACGTTCCCACCACGCACAGTTCCTTGCTGTACACTTGCTCTTACTAGAAACACTGCTGTTCCTCTATACCCTGACATCAGGATGGGACACCATTTGAGCACGTGCCTGAGTGTGACTCAGTAAGGGTCGTAAAATACATGAGTTTTGTCCCATTAAGTGAGTTAATTTTCCATTTTTGGGGTAGCAAATTTCTTAAGCAATGAGACAGGAAATTTCTGAGGGAAACAGGAATAATTAAAATAATATGGTTTGGTCCACTGCCAACTCTTTCATCTTAGGAAATATTGCTCTGGAGGTATGCGCAGATCCTGTAAATGAATCTTGTCTGCATAGCTCTCATTTAACATTTGAACATGTTAGAGAGCATCTAAAGTGCAAGGACATTTCCGTAGGGACAGTTTGAATGGTTTTGGTTTCGTATTTTTTTTTCTTTATTACCTGCTGCTTGAGATTAAGGCTGGACTATGTGGATCCTCAGGTTACTGTGGCATTTCCTCATGCAGACTGCATCGCAAAATCACCCCCAAAGGTTTTTTTCCAAATGAGACTTGTATAACTTAGGAAGAAAAGCTGAAATAAGAGATTTAAATAGTGAACAAGCTGGGTAGAATGAAATAATTGCTTTTCAGTTTCTAAGTCTAAAAGCCGTAACATTTTCTCCAGTACTTTTATGTAGAGTGTTTGTAGTAAACCACCTTGTTTGGAAGCCAAGAAAGGGCAAGGGAGAGAAACTGCTACAACTGGCAAAGGCGAATATTTTTATCCTGAAAATTATTCCTCAGCCAACGTCTCAGCAGCTTCATTTTCTAGATGATTTTTGATGAACCAGTGACAGTGATTCACAAATGCTCAGGAACTTTCCTTAGGACGACGGTGCCAGAAAGGCAGAGGATGCCCGGGCAGCCGGAGGCGGCGGGGCAGCAGCTGCGCTCCTGCCGGCGGGGTTGCAGTGCTGGGAGGGAGCCCGTAGATGGTGCTGGGCAGCAGCGCTCGGCCCGCCCGTGCGCTCCATCCTCCCCCGCGGGGTCAGGCTGCCGTGGGGCCGCCTTTGCATCCCCAGCTGAGGGGATGCTTCAGTAGACGGGTGAAAGGCTTCCTTAGCCCGATTTCTTTACTCACCGATCTCGGGCGGCTGCTATGATTTAAGGGTTTTTCTTTTTGTGAAGTTGTTCAGTAAAAGAAAAATTCCCAGATGTTGTAGGAAGAAGGTGTAGAAGCCAAAGTGACCATCAGGGCCTGTGTGTTCACATCAGGCTGTTCCATACGAGTCAAAGTTTTCTGCCCCGGAGAGAAAACGCTTCCCTTTGCTTCCCAAGTGTTATACCCAAGCACTTGCTAAGTAATGCAGTCCTTTGATTTCCCTGTATCCATGGATCCATAGCCCAGGTCTACAATTTTGCCATAGTTCAATCTGGAGAACAAGGATAAGGTGTCTCTGGGCACTGTTAATTAAGATCAGTAAATGCAATCTGTCAGGTGAGACATATTAAATACTAAATTCAAACATGGATTTCAATAACTGCTATAATTTAATTCTTATAATACTTGAATGGTGTCATGCTTAAACATCTGTGTCAGATAGATTGCAGTCTGTCTGCAAAGTGCTTTTAAGTAATAGCTAAAGAATTTTTGAGGGCATTTGAGGATCCTTGTTATAGAAGAAGTGTTCACCCTGGGAACTTCCTCACATAAATATGGGTGGGGTGGTGTGGCTTTCAGGTTAGAACTTCTAAGCTGAGAAACTCTTTATTTCTGAAGAATCTGGGGTGCAGATTTAGGAATTTGAGTTGTGCTGTCAATTACAGAGGAATTGAAATGGAATTTCCTCCAGTCTCAAGCCATGAAGTAAGTGTTATTTGGAAAGCTGTTGGAGGAATTATAAAAGGGGGGGGTTATTATACAGCTCTCAAGTACTACATCAGTAGCAAGGCTTTTGTAGTGAGGCAGGAGAGAAGTGAGATGTTGAAAAGAAATTGATCTCTGCCCCTTGGAAAAGAGTTAAGTGATTGTTTTTTTCTAAGTTGGGAGTATAGCCTTCCTATGGTTTTATTGTGTGTTTATACACATTCCTGTAAATTGTAAATAGACCTGATTGTTTCGTACCTTTTACCACAATTTGAGGGGGTTAAGCCTGGGAATATTCTGCCAAAGCATATTCAATAATTCATGTTTTCAGAATGACTTCATTTAGTCATGACTTTTATTTGCTTAGAATGAGAGAGAGAAAGAGCTGCTGTTGTTACAGTCCCTGCTCTATTTTTTTAATCTCTGTAACTTCCTATAACCCAATTATTTTTTCTGACCTTTGAAATGTACGAGACTGCATAAACTGAGTGTCCACCTCGCGTTCTGCTCGTCCCAGCATTTCTCATCCTACGGTGTCTGTATGCTGTTATTTTAGGTGTATCCTTTGCCATTATACTAATTGTTAATATTACCCCGAATTCTGCTGGTGTGTAGGTGGGAGCAAGGACTGAGCTTTTCTTTCTTGTGTTGAGAAACCTTGTAGCTGAAATGAATGAAACATTACTAGGTGGTGACTTGTAGCCTAAAGCTGGTGGCTGTGAGTTCTCACCTATGGAAAGGGAATCTCATAGAGCTGCTCAGTACGTTCTTCCAGCCACAGCTGCATTTTTGCTGCATTAAAATCCTTAAGCAGCTCCAGCGACGTATCTATCACACTGATCCGGAATTTTGCATCCTCAAAGCTCTACTCAAATACTTGAACTGAATAAAGCCCTTCACCAAGCTGAGAGGTAGGCAAGTGTCAGTGCAGTGTTACAGAAAAAGAAACAGCCCCTGAGAGGTGAAAGCAGCTTTCCCCTCATCACCCAGTGAGTCAATGGTGGAGCTAGAATTAAAACTTGGGAGGTTCCTGGCTTGTCCTACACTATGCTACGGAGAAAGGTCATTTCCCAAAATAATACAGAAGGTTCTCATTTGCTATTGATAATAGGGCAACAATGGGCTCTGGGTGTATTAATAGGCCACTGTATAATGTCCTTAATAACACATAATTAGCAACCTTGCATAATTGGCTGCATCACGTTTTTCTGGGGTGGTATCACTTCCACAGTTAGTTTTGCCAGCTAACTATGCTCTTGATAGGTATTTCTGCTTTGGCTCTTCTAATGCAACTTTAAATAAAATAAATAGGGACATTTACAGAGTAGGCATAAATAGCCTCCCTATTAACTGTCACATTAAACTGCATATTCAGCTCACCTCTCTGATCTGTACAGCTTCTCTGCTGCCATCAGTACGTGCTTGTGGGCCCATGGGCAGCAGCCAGGGCACTTTCCTCTGCCACTTTGAAACCGCTGAGTGGAGCTCTGTCTGCCTGCAGAGAATATGGAGATGATAGAGGATTTTGGTGGCAGTGTGTTCCCTGTGTCATGGGAGTTGGCATGAGCACACCAGGGCAGTGTAGGAGCTGAGGTGCAAGCACAGGAGCCCACAGAGGTGCCAGATTTGGTGATGGTCTTTAGGCCTTCCAGGCAGGGAGGGAAACCCCATCCCCACCCAGTGGGACAGGGGAGAGGATGCTGGATACTTCTGAAAGGGTTTTCATTGAGACTTGGTCCCAGCCATTCCTCAGATGTCCCCAGGGCTGGGGTATCTGGTAGGTATTGATGGATCTTACAGAGTTTATGTTTTGAGTTTTTTTTTTTTAAACCCATCTTTGCTTTTTATAATACGCTGTTGATCCCCTTTGAACTTACTGGCTTCAGGTGTGTACTTAGTGCTAAGTTTTCTGTTTCTTGTTTTTCCTCTAAGTTAATTCTTTGAACTGGTAGGTTTCTTAGCAAAATCAAAATAGGCACTGGCTAGTAAGTATGAAGCTTGAGTTTAGCTTTTTACTGAGACCTGGATCTTTGCATCTGCAATTGAAAGAAGAACAAAATGGTATTTTCCTCTTACCCAAGTCTGAAAAATTGCAGCTAATAGTGGTGGGAAGAATGACATTCACCAAACAATTAGTTATTACATCAGTTTACTCAGGCCTGTTTTGGTTTGAGTTTGGGTGAAGTGTTTCCAAACAGCCAAATGCTGGGGGAAGAAAAAAATGGGTAACAAAAATGCATAAGGGAAGTTAAGAAACCAGAGCATACAGAAGTGGCCAGGGGGCTGTTCTTTATATCTGGATATATATGTATTTGAATTAACAAAGCAATAGGAGCTTTATGTGCTGCATTTGCTTTTTAATGCCTGTTGGTTGAAGTAATTGGATCTATTGTTCTGGGCACTGGGAATGCCAGCTTGGCTCTTACGGTCACTGGCTTGTGAGCGTGACCTTCTGGAGGTCAGAACACTGGAGAGCTTGCTCTGTTTCATTCTGAGAGATACCAGTCATAATAGTTATTGCTTTGAAAAAACAGTGTAGATGTTCCCTGCCTCTATCTAGTTTGTTGTGTGTACTGAATCGTGGTGTGGGGTTTATGTGTTGGGGTTTTTTTCCCCAACAGTTCATCTCTTTTAACTGTTTTAAACGGGATTAAGATTTTTTTGTTGTTGTTGTTTTGTGGGTTTTTTTTTCAACTGCAGTTGAGCTTTCACAAATGAAGTTGTTTAAATAACTGATGAGAGATTGAACTGTGTTAGTCAGTGTTTTTTCATGATGTTTTGGTACTTGATCAGGCATCCTGCTTCCATTCTTCCTGGTGATCAAGTCAGCCAGACATAGTCAAACAGTCCCACATAGGAAAAACAGTGTACTTTCATTGAGAGAGAAAACAAAATAATCTCTTGTGATTGATGCCAAATGATTAATGATAAATGCTGATGGCTACATAATTCCACCGTGGAGCGCATCTGCCTTCCCTGCTAGGGAACTCCTAAGAGACTTGGGTAAAGCATCCTACAAAAAAATAAGATCTCTTTAGAGCCTCTCCTGGTCTTGCTGTTTGGGCAGCATGAAGCTTGAGTCCTTGGAGGTTTCAAGGTCTGTGTGGTTTCTGTTTTCTGGCATCAGATGGCTTAGTGGTCCCTCTTGGTATGAACCCTTTCCAAGAGCTAGGGGAGTCACTGTCAATCCTCAACTTTCATCCTACAAACCTATAAAACATAGTATTTTAACACCAGGCATGACAGGAAACAAAAATGACATAGATTTTGTGATCCACCACCTGCTGGATTTAGAGCAAAGCAGCCATGGACACTGGTGATTAAATCACCTCCTGTAAGGCCCCTGAATGGTTCAAATGGGGATAGTTGTCCTTCCTCAGAACTTCTTCTCCCTAAAAAAATTACCAAATATAGCTACCATGTTGCCACTACTGAAAATTCAATTTGAGATGATTTTTAAGTGTATGTGGGGGGGGTTTGTTTGTCTGGGTTTTTTTCTTCTTTTGTTGTTGTTTTTTTGGTTTTTTAACCATGCTGAATAGCCTCCTTGAACCACGCTGCTGCTGAAAAATGCTCACGTTAGTTACTAGCTGAAATCCACATCTGCTATGGGGCTCTTTGGGGTCTGTGGGCAGGCTGACTCTGTCTAGGTAATAGTGATGTTTTTCTGGAATTAGGAGAGTTTAGACATCCTTAAAACTGGACTCCTATTCACAACAGATTTCAGTATCTTTATATCTTGCTAGAGAACCTTCTTTTTTCCCTGCTGCTCTATGGCTTGGTCAGGGCAAGCAGCACGCTGTATATCTGCCTGCTCTTGTTTGGAATTGATGCAGTGCTCTGTGTGTTGTGCTCAGATTTACAACCAAGGTAAAAGGAATAACCACTTGTTACCATCTGGGTTGGTTTTTTTTTTTTCCCTCCTCAATATGTCAAACCACTCTCTGTTCCCTCAGAAGTATATTGGACTACTGAGAACCAGGGGAAATGTGCTGAAGAAAACTGTGAAGAGAGTCCTAAATCAGTTACCTCAGGTTTCATTTTCTTCTGGGTTCTGCATTTCTGACTTGTTTTTGACCAGGGCTTTTTCACTGCTTTGTGATGGGCAAAAGTTACCGAGGTTATAAAAGGCTTTGCAGCTGGAGTAGAGAAGATGCAGGGCTGGCAAGATCAAGACTCACAGCTGTTGTGTAAATAAGGGCATAACTTTTTTGGGGGAGGCCTGTTTGTGGTTAAGTAGTTCAAGGCACTGCTCTCAGTCATTGCTCTGTAGCCCCAACAGATTGAAATCCATTTGGATCCTACCTCCCCCTAATTTTTCCCTGGTATTTTTTGTTTACGTGGTGTGGCCTTGCTAAAACTGTCTATCCCTCAAGGTTTTATCCTGCTCGTATTTTGCACTGTGTATTGTGCCTGTTTTACTTACTCCTGTCCTTAGATGGAAAGCTGCTAGAGCTGGTGTGAAATTCATGCTACTTTTGATTACTAAAAGCAAAATCCCACTTTTGCAAAGCTCTCCTCTTTAATTTCCTTCCACATGGTATCCCTGCATCACTGTCTTCTGGCTTATTTGGCAAAGGCTGACAGACCTCTCTCTAGCCTGAGAGGGTGGGTTGCAGTCCTGGCAGTAAGAGGTACCTACCAATGCCACCCTCTTCACCAGTGTTAGGTGGGATAAGGGGAAGTGCATTTTTTAGTTGCAGTTAGAAAAGGATCAGCACTAGTCACTCACCCTAAATCCTGACCGTTTCTCTTCAAAAGCTGCTGAACTTCTATTGTGCATCTGAGTGGCTGGTGCCAGGGTATGAAGTCTTCATTTATAGATTTATATAAACAGAAATCAGTCTTCCTCTACAAATTGTCAAATGGTTTTTCCCAAAAGCTGAAGAATCTGCAGTCCATTAACTCAGGATTTAATGAGTGAGTCTGAGTCTCTACAAAGAGCACGTTTGGTTCAGAAAGACTTGTTTGTTTTAATCTGGCTGCCGACAGTGGTTGTGTGCGGTTTCTTCCTGAAAAAAAATAAGAAAAAAATACTGCTGTTAAAAGTGTTAAAAAAAAAAAAAAAAAAGGTCCCTGCACTGTGGTACTTGGTATGTTTGCATTCTTTTATGGTTTTAGTTAGAGAAATCCTATATAGTTGAGGGCACATATGAGACAGCAGCAGCACAGCCAAAATGAGAGGTGCAGTCAGAGGATGAGGATGGATAATTACTAAAATAGGGTGTTCGATGTCTGACATTATTTGTGCAAGGAAGAGGGGAGATCACTGAAAGCAGGTGCCCTGAGCAGCTGGCATGGCTGTCTGTTGTTCATCTTTTCAGGGCGTGGGTTTGAATTTTGTTGTACTGTTTGATCATAAACGGGAAAAAAAGCCCCGTATTTTGAACTGGAAGTACCTTAAGATTAACTTCCATGCCTTACAAATTAAGAAAAAACAGTTTTGCTTCAGAGCCAGCCTGCAAACCATGGTGGATGCATTCCCCATTTCTTAGTTAAGCTGCATTAATCTGTTTTTCTGACACCTTTCATGTCCAAAATAACCTGCAGGCTCTGTCAGGGCACAGCCATTTTGAGCTTGCTGGTGAGAACATGTTAGTTTTAGGTCCTCCTACAGCTCTTTGATTAGAGCCTCAAGCTCCTGCCTCTCCATTCCTGGAGGGTTTTATTGCCAATCTCAAGTGTTACCACTTGAGTCTTGTGTCCTTCCTTTAGTGACCTGAAGACTGGCTGGGGTCTGGCACATGCTTAATTGTCCATTGGCAAGAGAAATTAGGCTTATTATCAAGAACACATATTATCAAGCTGCTGTCCTCTCTTGTCTCTGCCCCATGTCCCAGGTTGCCTGACAGAGTTAAAAAGGGTGAAACTTTCTTCCCTGCAGTTTCAGAGCACTTAGCAGCTGTCTCTGGCCTGTGCCCTTGGGTGTGGGGGTTTCTCTTTGAAAGATGCCCCGGGAAGGTGGGAGAACAAGGACCTTTGAATAGGTGGGAGGGGATCTTTCCTTGAAGGAAGCTTTCTTCGTTGTCTGTTCTGTTTATTGCCAGGAAGGAAAGGGGAAACAAGGCTACCATTAGAATTCAAGCTGAATGCTTCCTTGAGATGGTATAACATTTCACATTGCACGTGACTGACAATATTTGTTACGTTATTGGGTGCTGCAGGTGCTTGTTGCCTTCTGTGTTGACAGGAAAGAAGTCTTCAGAAAGTCTCCTTGCATTACTGGGCCTATGATGAGAAGATCTGAGGGCCTTAGTAGTTCTTGCTGCACAAGCAGGATAATTGATCTGAGTTGGTTATGACACTGCAACTTGTTACAACAAGTGGGCCACCTTCTGCAAAAATAGAGCAAGAGGAGACAAGGTATGTGCACTTCTGTGAGTACTGCTGGGGTAGAAGTGCTCCAGCTTTCAGTGTTTGCACAGTAAATTCAGTGTCAACATACGTACAGACAGCAGATCTCAGAGGAGTTAGAGGTAAATAGCCTTCCTTTTTGAGGTTTCTAGAAAGAGCTGCAGAGCTAAGGGATTTCTTTGAGGTTTTGGCCTGTCATGAATTGGCAGATGACTTGGGAGGAGCTAGTCCCTCGTTGTTCAGCGGTGCCAAGAGCGAGCTTTGAACCATGCAAGCTTTTGGCAGCTAGGGAACATTCGTATTAGAGACTTGAGAGTCCTGGACCTCTCTCTGGTTGCCAGTGACACTTCTCGGTGATCTATTTTATTTTTATTTCGTCATTAAAAGTAAACAGTTAGGTGTCTCAGTTCCACTGTTAGTCTAGCCCAGGAAGCTAAAAAAAGTCCCATGGGGAACAAATTTTCTGAATGATACAAAAAAACCATTCTGCCCATTTTGTTCTGACTCCCTAAACTTGGAATATTTTTGAAGTCTCTGTCGACAAATAAAAGCCTGGATGTTAGATGACAAAAGCTAATTGCTTAGGTGACAGAAAACGACTGACAGCACTCACATGAATTCTGCTGCCAATGGCAAATATAGAAGTTGAGGAACTGGCTATTACAGTGACAGAATCAAAACTCCTGATGGAAAACGTCCAGTTTCTAAACAATGCTCAGGAAAACCTCGCTGTGTAAAGGATTTTGGGAACCAGCTCCAAAGGCAGCCAGTCAGAGCATGGCCAGTAGTGCTTATTGTCAGGAACCACACATTCCTCTCCCCAGGAAATTCCTGTGTCTTTTAAAACATTCCACTGGAAACCTCTAAGCAGTCCCAGTTTCTGGTTGGTTTTTTTTTTGTTTGTTTGTTTTTTGGTTTTTTTTTTTAAATATTCTTTCTTCTGAAGTGTTAGGCAGTAGCATTTACCCTGAGAGCAGGTCACTGGCTGGAAGTGAGGCATGCATGGTCCAGTCTAGCAGGGTCAACTCTTTTACCACATACAGAAGTGAACTGTGAGCAGAATGAGCTTTTCACATAAGCGGAGAGGGCCAGAGGAGGGTGACAGCGGTGAGCACGAGTACAAAATGGTGAGAACAAACACAGTGGGACCGTCCAGCTTAAGGGCCTGCAGCAGGCAGCCAATAAAATAGCTTGGGGGAGGATGCTCCAGAACTATTTTTGCAGTGCAAGCAGCAAGGGGGGAATTGAGTGTTATCGCTGCAGCAAACACAGTGCTCTTAGTGGATCTACATGTAACTTGTGCAACAGCATGGTGCTGGAGATATAAACAGGTTTAAAGAAGTGTCTAGATGTGGCACTTCAGGACATGGTTTAGTGGTTCTGCTAATGTTTAGTAGATGGTTGGACTTGATGATCTTGAAGGTTGGCCCATCCTTAATGGTTCTGTGATTCTATAGTTAAAGAAGAAGGTACCTGTGAGAGCTTTAGCTGGTAGGTACTTACATATTGATGTGCATAATAACCTTCTGCAGTGCACGTGCCATTGTTTTCCTGTTAAAATTGGATGTGAATTAAATTTTATTGTGCAATTATTAGCTTTAATAGCCTAGCCCCAGGAAAGTAACAATTTGTTTATCACAAAACACATTTATCCCTAAAATGTGATATCCCAATTTTGGGAAGCAATCAGGTGCACCCTTAATTACATTTTCCTGGTTTGAGTGGCTGGAGGACAGTTCTTCCTGGCTCTGTCTATCTTAGAGAAATCTGTCACAGAGTAAGAATGGAACTTGACTGGTAAAAATGCAGTCTTATCACAGCATCACTATATAACTGGATCGTATTTATTTTTAATTGAAATGTCGACTTAGAAGATGCAATGCATATTTTTAAATCACATTAAGGTTATATTTAGAGCTTTTCATTAAGGTCTAGGTCTGCTGTCCCATTAAAAATAGGTAGCTAGGAATAAAAACATGAAGGCTTAATGCGTGCTTACAAACTATTGAGAGAGCAAACAGGCATCGTTCTGGTAACCCCTGCAAATAGAGCTGTTCTGATATGGTCTGAAAGCATCATGGGCATTACTGACAGCCAGCAGTTTATGCATGTTAACTCAGACTCACACTGATGGAGGGAGCACTCCTGCAACTATTTATCTTAAATACCCTGTCATTTAATTTTGGTTTTGGTGGGGTTGTTTTGTTTTGTTTTGTTTTGGGTGGGGTTTGTTTTTTTTTTTTTTTCTTCTCAATCGCAAGGAATAAAGATAGTGTGACTTTATTGCTCAACTGCTGCTTCTGACTGTGATGGAAGGCAGTTGTGTGCTGTATACTGGGAGGTAGAGGTATGAGGGGCGTGTTAATCCCTGCCATACAGGGTTTAGCATCATTTAGTGTGCTGGTTCTAGCAACAAATTCCGTGTGAATCTACCCACGCAGTTTTAGAGCAGTAGGTCCTATGAGGAAGCCAAATGACTCTTTGCTTTCTCCTAAGCAGCCCTTGCTCTCAGTACCCAGACAGCCCCTGTGTGCGTGAGGCTACACAAGGTGAGCATTGTGAGGACATGGTGGGGCACCAAGGCTGGTCCTGGCGCTGCGGGCTGGGCCGTGCTCTGCTCTAGCCCTTAGGACTGGCTTTCTGGCACTCGGTCAGCGGTGGCCTTTGCCCAGGTAGTGCTGCTGTTGTGGGCATTTGGGCAGAGAGGAGCAGGGAGCCTTTCTGGAGCAGGGGGCTAGACCAGGCTTGATGTGCTTATTGTGGCAAAAGGCTTAAGGAGGCAGTGAGCGTAAGCCAAGGAAAACATACTCATATTCATTCATGCAGTTATGCATAAATAGGTTCTAAAGTCTTACTCAACTATGTGTGAGCACATTAGTTACAGCCCTGACCCTCCCAGTTGGCTTCCTGTTAACACTGTTAAAAAGCAAATGCTTCAGTTTAGCATGTGAATGAACAGTTCAGTCTTAAATAACAGTGAAAGAAGCAAGAAAGTATTTGACAATTTTTTTGACCAGACAGAAAGTGAGGCCTATTTTTGGTTTTGATCATGTTAGGCTGTGCTGTGAACATTGGCATGAAGGGCTCGGCGATAGAGCATGTTCCTGTTCTTTATTTAAAAAGGCCCCTTCCCAGAAGAGCAGCAAGCCAAAGTTTGCAGTTCCAGTGAAATGCTGAGACGTGCTGAAAAAAAAAAAAAAAAAAAAAAAAAAGAAGGTACGTGATAGAAAGAAGAGGTTTGAAAAGTGAAATAGAGCAGCACTACATGCAAGCAACAGAGGAAAAAAGACTACAAAGGCTTTTTTCATCAGCTATAGCCTAAATTGGAAAAACTGGTGGTTTGGGGTAGTTTTGTTGTTGGTTGGTGATTGTGTTTTGGTTCTGTTGTGTGGTTTTATTTATTTAGGTCCCTGAACTGTGCCGTATGCTGCATTTTAATCAAGGTTGAGGGAGCGAGAAATAGACCATTTAAAAAAAACAAAACAAAAAAACACAAAAAAAACCCCCAAAACAAAAACAAAAAAACCCAACAAAAAAGAGAAAAGCAAAAGCACCTCGGGCATGCAACACAAGCCCCCT
>JAAGNO010001296.1:34785-75043 GCA_033439905.1 Ceryle rudis
CTCGAAAAAAACAACCCCTCTTAGTTTGCCAACACCTCTGTGTAGTGTTGCTGCCTCATTCTCTGTAGGACCCATCACGTACTGTCTCCTATTTGACTTTAAAAGGGAAAGGACCGTACTTTGTTACAGCTCTGAGAGCAGTGGGCACTAGCCCTGCAGCTAGGTTACCCCTCTGTTGTAAAGGAGCCTACACTAAAGGACTGGCCTGGGGTCATCTCAATAAAAGGAAGCCCCACATCTGGATTATCAGGCATTTAACTAACCCTTTCTAACTGACTCCTTTTTGGCCTATCCTCATGGTATTAGAGGTGCTTAACACAGTAAAAGTTTGTGTACTTGCTTTCCTTACTTGAGCCCACCGGTGGGGACAGTGTGGCATTTCTTGTGCTCCAGTAATTGTTCAGGTGTCTTCATGAACTTGTGGCACACGTCGCACTCGAACATCCGTGTGATCAGGTGGATTTGCAGGTGGCGCTCAAACATGTTTTTTGTTTTGCAGACAAAGTTACAGAAAACACATTCAAAGCCTGAAAAATAAACCAGGACAATGTATTCCTTACATCGTGGCCAGCTTGACTGCATAGAAGGTGGCAGTTTGTATTTGTTTAACGGTGTTTTACCTTTCTCTGACTTCTCTTCAGTGTTCACTGAGGTCTGACTGCCAGGTACTACAGAAATGACTAGCAGGTTGTTGGAACCCTTGTTTTTTGGGGCGATATCTGCATCTTCTTTGCTGTTGGCAGAGTCGCTCAGGGCTGACAACGAAGATGAAGATGGACTGTTAGATTCACTTGGGGTCTTCCTCTCTTCAGCTGAAAAACAGGAATAAAGAGCAATAACTAGTACAGTAGTGCTCAACAAACCTGTTTAAATTTCAGGAAAAAATATTTAAAGTTAATTCAAACAATGAAGGACTTGTCACTTAGAAAGGAAACAGAGCCTCTGTAGGTTTAGGGTGCAGACAGCAAAAGTGCCTACTGCCCAAGTTAGACTCCCCCCACCTTTCTATTTATGTGGTTCCAATGAGTAAATCTGGGAAGAAGGGCAAAGGAGAATAATGTCACTCACTGTACTGAGGAACATCCTCAGTTGTGACTATAAGAGGTAACAGTGTGGTCTGAAGATTTATCTGTTTTTATTAGGAACTCTTATTGAAGAGAATTAATTTTAAAAACAATTATTTAACTGGATCTAAAGCTGCAGCCCATCAGAGTTTCCTTATGTGTGCAATAAATGTATGAAGTTCAAATCCCAAGCCCTATCACACACTAGAAATGAACAAGAGTGAGAGTTCTCATATAAGAACTGCTGTGAGACAATGAGGCAAGGATGGGCAAATTATTACCTCCCGCCTGTGCCTTGGTTTAATCAGAGCTGTTTTAAAAGGAGACTTTACTAAAACTTCATATTCTTTATGTGATCAAGTCCCCTGATAAGGCCTCTGCAAACAGCAGTACCTATGTGTGTAGTTTTAAACTGGTGAGCGGCACCTTTAAGATAAAAATGTAGGAATGCACTAATGAAATGTGATGACCCGAGCTGTCAATAGGGAGGATGACGGGGATATCATATAGAAAGATTCACTGACCTTGGGGACCAGAGTAATAGAAATGGAATGAAATTTAATAGTACAGAGTACAAGGTTATGACCTGAAGGGCCAGTAACAAGAATTTTTGCTACAAATGAGGAGTGCTTAAGTTGGAAACAGTCAAGGAAAACAAAAGAAGACTTTGAGCAGAACATAGGATGAATATGAGCAGTCAGTGTGTGGGAGCCTTCAAGGAAGGTAAATAGGATCACAGAATGTTACTGTGTGAGCTATTCCTAGTAGCTGCTGCTGGTTTATGCTGCCACCACTACTTATTTCCTTTCACCATGTACAGCTGTGATTGCGTATGTCGAGAGCAGGGGTTCTAACAAGAACATATACAGTGAGGGACTGGTACAAGGAGAAAACTGTGTTTCATATAAGAAAAGGTTCAATGTACATTAGAGGGGAGCAAGTTGTTCTCCATAAATATACTAAAGGAATAAATACCGAGGAAGGAGGGAAGAAAGGCAGAGGGAGCAAGAGGTGGGCTGCTGTTTCTGATGGAGGACGGTTCTGGCACAGGAACAGCCTGTGTGTATTCCAGTCATCAGTAAGACACACGCTGGAAATTTAAAAAAGGTCCCTAATCTTCAGTGCAGGAAAATCTGCAGCTGCCTGTCTGTAGAAGTAGATGGTTTAAAACAATTATACTTGTTTGAAGACATATGCCAACATCCTTACAAAATGGGCCTTTTATGACTTGGTGACACAACAGGATAAGGAACTGGCATCAAATGACCCAGAAAATCTACTCTGTTTTTTACTCTCTGGATTTGCCATATGTGTAAGCGTTTGGCTGAATGGCTCAGGTTGACAGGGTGAAGGAAGAACAAGGGGGTTTTGTCTTTCTTTAAAAGACAAGCATCGGCTCCAATCTTTTAACCACGATAGGAAGATACGGTAGAGTAGAGCTTAGTTTTGAGTAAGCTTTTCATGTGGCTGTGGGTGGTGTTCCTCATTTGCCTTGAATTCCTATATACACAGTGAAGTTAGATGCAAACACCTCAGACAGCAGGGAGAGCTATGCTGGCATAAAGTTCCCTGAGAGCCTTCCAGTAGTTTGTATTCCTGTAGTTACATTTGACTTGCGTATCTGTGAGCACAAACAACTGCATTCTTCTCTCCCTTCTCCTTCTCCAGCCCTCCCTGTTTTCCCAATGTTATTGTTGCTAGGACAGGAGAAGCAATTTAACAATGGTAAAAGGGTGCAGGATGCAATTCGGGTTCAGTATTGTCAACACAATTGTCAGTAGTTAGTGTCAGCAAAATACTTCTGCCTGGTGTTGTAAGAGAAACCCTAATTGTCTTCTCCTTAAATTAGGCCAGACTTCATTAGTTGGACTAAACATATGGAGCTTGTTTGAAAACTGCTTTTGCTCTTATCTATGGCTACTAAGTGTACGGGACCAGGGAGAGAACACATAACTTGCTTTATTATTTAATATAAAGTTACACTTATGGTATTGCTGAATCCCAGTGTCAGCAAAAACATCAGTGTGGAATTCCAAACTGACAGACTGGGAGGCAAACACGCTGAGGAGCAAAGCTCAACTTACTGTGTATTTCAGACGTACAGCCAGGTGTGCACATTTGGCACTCAAAGTCACCTTAGCATCACTGAAGTCAAACGAGGATTTCGATGAAATCGTAAACCAGTCAGAAAAACAAACACAGTATGCTGAGTTCATCAGGGGAGGGGATTTGGGGGATGAGGGGAATAGGAAGAAGGAGGGCTAAGTAGTCCTTCATTTATTTTGCTAAGCTTGAAAATTGATCTGCACTACCAGATTATTTCCTGGCTGGACTCCAATTCACTTCAACTTTGAGAGATCGGGCCTTAATTAGCAAGCGTTTCAGTGAAAGTAGAGTGCTAATGGGAAGTGTGAAGGTTGCACCTAAAAAGCAAGGGAGAGAGAGATCACTGCAGCTGGGAGAGAGGGATCATCACCTGTGTGCTTGCTGTTGACATGCGCCTTCATATCTGCCTCTTCCATAGTGACAAAATCACACGCTGTGCAGCAAATGGAGAACATCCACTGCTCTTTATCCACATGGAGGGACATATGACTGACAAACTGGACGTTCATCTCCGTCTCAAACCCACACACATGACAGCTGCAGGCAGAAGGGAATTCAAGAGTAAGAAACATTCAAGTACCAGCCACCATCAGAAGCATATTGCCTTTGCCTGAATTTGAAAGAAAAAAAAAACCCTCATTGCACAGATTTTTTTCTCTTCCTCACTGTTGAATGTTCACTGCAAAATTCTTTTGTCTGCTGAACTGCCTTTGAACTGATGGCCATGCCAACGTGATTAAGGGCAGGCACGGTGCAACAATCCTGTACATGCTATAATGATGCTAAATAATCATAAAGTTAATTAAAAACTACAGATTCCAGATGCTGTGCATCACCTAGCTGATTCCTTTGGGCAATACGAGGCATTGCAGCTTTGCCAAGATGTTTAGTACGGCTGATACACTGACAAACGGAGAGCTTGCTGCACACTCCAGGAGTTATTTTCAAGCCCTGGAATGGTTCCCATGCCAAACCGGGATCTTGTGCAAAACTGCCTGGCAGTTTCAGTGTAAGCAAGTAAAAATGGGTTCAAACATTTCTTATGCTTGACTGGAAAACAGCAGTCATCAGCTATGCAAATAATCAGCAGCAATACAGATTTCACAGCCAGTGCATAAACAGAGTGATATTGAGAGGCAATAGAAAGGACCCTTTAATTTCACTTTCTTTGCAGAGTCCTCCTCTTGCTTTGATTAGACAATTAACACTTAAAACAAGCCCAAAACATTTACAAAGGTGTATACTCCAGGGCGCTGTTTTGCTTTCCGGGGGGTATGGACTAGATAATCTAATCCAGCAGGTCTCATTTATTTCTTACTTCCATAATTTTGTAATTAAATCTGCTGCTGGCAGTTTGACTAAAAGTAAGAGTGATTTGGTAATCTGCTTGGCCACCAGAGCGCATATCACCGTCTGGAGAGCGCACAGTAGTGCAAGCCATGAGGAGAATGTCCAAATATCCATTTTACCTTGGCAATTCCTTTCACTATTTCAGGCAAATTCTCCTAAAGGTTGTCTTTCATCAAGTTGGTCACTGAATGTATATCTCTCTAGCAAATGGAGGAAATCTGTGTATCAATACAACAATTCTTATTATGCTTTACTATTTGATTTTACAGATTTGGCTGAAAACAATGGAGCTGTCAAAGGCAACTGGAAGCACGGTGCTTTAGATTTGCCATCAATCTGTACAAGATGGGATGTTTCCGAAGGCAAAACTTAAACAGAACGCTAAAGAAACTTCTAAGAGCCCACCTGCCTCACAAAGCCATTTGAAATAACCAGCCCCACACCAAACCCCAGAGTGTTTCCCAGTGGCCGTCCGAGACAAACAGCATGAGACAGCCAGCTGGGTTTTGCTGCTTAAGCCTAACTCAGTACTTTCATCGCAGTTCCACCCTGCAACACGTCCTTAGCGGGTAGATAAGACATTCAGATCCCAGCATCTGGTGCACAGCCCTTGTCTGGGTCCTCACCTGTAGTAGTAAGGGTGCTTCTTTCCATCGCTGCCTTCAGAAGTGACAGCGCTGACAATGTCCTCAGTGTCTGTACTCACCAGCTTCACAGAATGGACGGTCAGATGCTGGTTCAGATTAGCACGGCACTTAGCAGCGTAGGGGCACAAGTGGCATTTGTATTTTCTCTCTTCTGAAAAAGCAATAGAAAACCTTAAACATATACTTCAATATGAAGCAGGCTATTTTGAAAGCTGCCAGTAACTAAGCGCGCGTTCCTTCGGGTTCCTCTAAGCAGCTTTCTGAATGAGGTACTTTGGAAGCTCAACATTTTGGAAAC
Organism: Ceryle rudis; assembly: GCA_033439905.1. Taxonomy (NCBI): domain Eukaryota; kingdom Metazoa; phylum Chordata; class Aves; order Coraciiformes; family Cerylidae; genus Ceryle; species Ceryle rudis. Next base: position 40,251 of record JAAGNO010001296.1, read on the forward strand.
TTGGAGGAGTTCACAACAATTACTCAGAAAAAACCTAATTTGGAGGTGCTTTAGAGCTATTTTTTCTTTTAACTTTCTCTACCATTTGTAGTCAGATAATATAAAACTTTATAAACTGGAGAACTGGGGCAACTCCTGCTCTGAGAGCTGCAGCAGAGCCAGTAGAGAAGCAGGTCAACAAGCTACAACTACGTCCATTACCAAGCAGCATTTATTTGATTTCTGGGTCCAGTTATTGGTGAGGTTGCCCACGTGATCACTTACAGAGAGTTGACAGCTGATGATTTTGTATTAAAATTTGATGGTGGGAAGGAAAGGGAACTCTGTGTTATTAGGCCAGTTGTGAACAAAGCTCACTCAAAGAACAGTTGAAGAAATGAAACAAATTCATCATGAGTTTCTGATGTTTCACAACTTACAATTTTAGATAAAAAAATATTTTATTTAAACATTTCTAAATCCTGGCAGCACATTTTTTGTATATGCCAGGCTTTATTTTGCAAAGAGATGATTAAAATAACCAACCATTACATCAACTTTTACAACCTCTCCCTTTGTGGAGCTGCTGCTCTAAATTTGAAATAAAATGCTACAAGTGTTAGGGGAAAAGCATTCAACAGAGCTGCTAAGAAAACCCTATGATGTCACAGAACAGAATGCTTAAACCTTTTCAGTGTGGCTCTACTAGACAGTACAACATACACTGGCATTATGCTGACAATATTTTTCATCCCTGCATCACAAATTTTTGCTTTTAAGTCTTTGTTCAGTGCACCTCAGCGTGCTGATGAGGTGCACCTTCCATATAAGAACTCTTACGTTAGAGTCAGTTCATGGGAAGCTGATTCACTTTAAGAAAGTTGGTATGGGGTAGAACCTGTTCCTCTCAGAAGAAATGGGTGATGAGAGCAAAGATGAATGACAGATATTAAATCCTTTCAGTTTCAGCAGATCTGAAACACCAAGGCCAAATCTTTTGTTGTTCAGTGACATTTAGAAAGCTCATCAGGTGAATGTAAGAAAGGCTGTGCCTTCTCCTCAGAACTCCATTAACAGGCTTGGTTAACCAGCTGGCATCTACAGGCTGGTCTACTGGAAACTGGACAAACTTGAATTGACACATTTTGTAAAGATAAATTACAAGTAGGCTCTAAAGAAATAAAACATTATTTAACTCCCTGGACACCACTCTGCCATTCTGTCCTGTTTCTGCTCTTGGGCTCTGCTCTAAGTGCAAGGAGCTGAGGATGGCTCACCCGGTCTTCTGCTCACCTTCTTCCCCCTCTGCTCAAACAAACCACGATGAGCACACAGATGTCCTCAGTGCTGTAACAACCGACCACAAAGCATTGGCTTACCTGTGTGCAGCGAGAGGTGCCGGGACAGAGTCTGCTGTCGACCAAACACTTTTCCACACACCTCACAGGGAAAGAGCTGGTCATTAAATTTCCATGTTGGCAATCCATTTCCCACCTCCAGCCCCAGCTTTTCTGTTTCTATGTCAAAAAAAACCACAGAAACAGAAAGTCATATTCTAAGAAGTCTGAAGACTTGCAGATTTCATTCCATAGAGTCCTGTAGGTGTCATATAAAATGCAACTTCTCACCCTCATGCTGTGTGATCTGGCACATGAGTTCACAGAAAAAGGAAACTCCCAATGACGGAAAGGAAATGATTCTTTCCTACAGCATCTTTCATGCATACTCTAAAGCAGAACCAGATGATGTAAAGAGAAAAAGTCAAGAGAAGCAGAGCAAAACATTAACCTCTAATTCTGTTTTTGTGAAGAGACCTAGAGGTTGGTTTTCTTCAATCACCCACCACCTTTGCCTGGTGCATGAAGGCCTAGTCTGAGATGGTGGTCTATTTTATGCTGGATTATTATTATTCATGGCTGAAGGATGATTTCCAAACCTTTTTGTTTCTACTGACGCAGGAAGTTTTGCTACAGGAATGATCTTAACATTGAAGGAGAAAAGAAGACTGCTCAAAGAAATGTTAAACCAAGAGGACGCAGCATGCCCATGAGTGGGTGCCGTCAGGCATCAAAATCCCCAGCAGCTTAGAGGGCCATCCATTGAAAAACTGAGACCCAGAGTGAACTGTTATCTTTAAAGAAGCATTTTTAATTGTTTCAGGAATGGAGAGAGTCTGCCATACAAAAATGAAACTCCACACAGCATAAAACACAGACATGATGGCACTTTGTAAGGCAGTAGAGAGAAAAGGACTGAGGAAGAGAAAAGAAGGTACACAGTGCTTCAGGAAGTTAAAAGCACAATCGGTTTTGATCTGAGCAGAAAGGAGCAGCGAGCTGATGGAGACTGGAGTAGCAGTGATACTACTTAGCTCAGTAAGAGAAACAGCATCACTAAGCCTTGTGGAAAGAAATACTCCCTGCCAGGGTCCTGTTGCCTGAGGAGAAGGGACTGCTGTTGTAAGAGGTGCACAAAACTGCCATGATGGAGGAAAACCATTTGGCTGGGATTTTCAGGTAAACAGGAAGAGAAGAGTTGAGGATAGGAGTAAAAAACATCTCCCTGAGTCTAAGCTATTGCTGTGGAGGCTGGCACAAGCTAGCAAAATCTTCATCTGATGAAGCGCTGAGGAATAAACACCCTCCTTGTACAAGCAAACCCTCACTGACAGAGTCACCTACCACTGCAAATTTCACTGCCACGTCTGCAAGTCTCTCCTTCACGGATAGGTGTCCAGACGGCTCCATTGTGGTTTAGGCAAAGAGCTGCCAAATACTTCAGTTAATTGAAGCAATAATAAAAATAATGCCTCATGAGGGGCAGGGGTTCCACACAGCAATCTCGGCAAATTTAGGGATGGCCCTACTTGCCAGCTCCTTTTCTGCTGCTGTTACTTTTTCCTGGTACCCTGCGATATGTACAATATTCAGCACACCAGAGGAGTGATGAAGCGCCTCTGAGTGCTACCATCCAACACCACATTTTTCTTAGAATTTCTAGTTAGAGAACAAGCTCTGCCTATTCAAAATAGTAATCTTGTGAAATTAAAAAGGAAGACACCCCCTCCTCCCCCCCATCCCTTAAGGGCTGTAAGTGACCCATAACCTCCAAGAACTTCAATAAGAATGATTCATTTTGTTACTCAAGTTCAAAACAATGGAAAAATCTGACTCTACTAATGCTACAGATATTTTAGCAGAGCTTTTTGAGTACATAATCAAAAGAGGAATATGGTAATAATTATAAGAGAAGGTCACAAGGGTGTAGGTTCCTTCAATATAGTCACAACAAAAATGAATTAATTGGGACACATACCAAACAAGAAGACTTAATTAAGTAAATAAGTCTCTTAACAGTTCACTTCAGCATTAGTCATCAGCACTCTTTTATCTCTTAAGAAGAAGAAATATAATATCCTTTTCCCTGTGGTGGACTTACAGCTATCAGTTCTGGGAAGCTCTCATGGGAAGATGGAAAAATATCAGCTTTCTGATTATCTCAGGCTGGTGAAAGCTTGTGCCTTGCAAAGCAGCTGCATATTTTTCACTGATGAAAAAGAGGATACTGTAGGTGTTTTGAAAGTACTTCTGTTTACTTTAAAGATTTATTCCTGGACTCCTAACTGGTGCTTTTTTCTTCTCTTTTGACTGAGTCTTCTCTCTGTAGGAAAGTGCTTTTTCTATTCAGCAAGTTTCCCAGAGTTGGTCTCTGGTGCAACAGGAGCCTCAGCACCTCATGGAAGATTTCTTAGCTCCAAGGGAAACTACCTGCTTCCACCTACCTTAGCCTCTAGGCAGCTTTGTCTGCAGCCTGGAAACTGGAGCTCTGTGTCCATACAGTGGTCCAGAAATCTTCCCCAAACATTATCAGCAACTGACCTCACTAGTGACCTGAAGATTCAGGTGAGTCAACATTCAGTCCTTGGGCTCTGTCTCTAATCAATGCCAGGGAATGGTGTTTTCTGCGAATTAAGTGCAAGTCCAGTGACCCTTGAGACCATAATACTGGTCTGTGCAGTGTTCTCTGCATATCCCAAAGCACTCTACCAAGACAGTCAGCATCATTATCCTTTAAGAATACCTTACACAGTGGTCAGGAAGAAGATGGACTGAGACCAGCTAATGTTAAATAATAAATCACTGTTGTGAGAGATGTCCCTCAGAAATCCATCTTTCACCATGACATCCCTATACCAAAATGAAGGGGAAAAAAAAAAAAAAGAAAGAAAAAAAAGGACTTTATGTAAGATTTCTGCTTTAAATGAATACTTCACAGCAAATTCCATACTTTCTGTGTTAGAAAAGCATATATGAAAAATAATACTGAAATTATTAAATAATAGATAGCATTTCTGTGTGGGTTTTGGAGTTTAAAACAAAATATGCTCTGTAAGATGGAAGGCCTCCAAGTTCTCCAGTACATCATTAAAAAGTAATAGAAAGATTAAGACTTAGTATATTACAGGCTAGTAATAAAATTATTTTGAAACAATTTTGCATAGAATTCTTAAGAGTTACAAATTTTACGCAAGGTAAAACTCAATTCTGAAATTTAGTGAGATACATCCTTATGGACTCTTTTCCTGCCCTTCTGCATCACCCGGTATCATTTCCCTACCAACCCCAAGTCAACTTCATAATGAGTCACTGTGTAAAGCTGCTCATCCAAGATGGGGTTAGAAACTGCTGGGGCTGTCGCTGTCTGTATTTTCCCTGAGGTGAGAAGAAGGTGGACATCAAGTGCAGAAATATTTTTCTGTCCTTCCTCTTGCCCCTCCAAATAGAATAATTTCTGGTGAAGCCCAGCAGCTTGAGAGAGCTACTGCTTACCCCTTTCCTAAGCTGCTGGGTGTGATTCTGAACATGTACGTATTTTCAGTTTTCACATTTCGTGATTTCTTTATTTTTCTCTTTTCCTCAAACTGGTAATACCAGTATGGAGAGCACATTAACCACCCCTTCTGAAAAGCTTTTAGCCAGACTTGTTGAGGAATACTAAGAGAGGATCCCATATCTGGTTGAAGTTGTAACTGAAGAAGAGAACCAAGTGTGACCTGAATACATAAGTCACTGTCTGGAGTCACCAAATCAGCCTTGTGACTGCTGGTAGCTGTCATGCATAAGCAGTTCCCTGGGGACTGGCACTGGACTTTGATATGAAGCACTTTCATTACTCACTTGCTTTTACTTAGCTTACATATTTTTCAATTACTGTACTATATTTTGTTCTAATCTGTTGTTCAATGCCATGCCTACCTTTATATCTTTATACCAATAACTGAGAGAATGAAACCACTATTTAACTGAAAAGGACAAAACTAAGAAAACAAACAAAAAGTACGCTAAGTCTCCTTCAGGAAAGATAAATTTGTATTTATAACCTTTGCTGGTTTACTGCCTGCTCTCACATCCTATAACTCACATAAACAGCTGCTTCTCTGTTTCATCTTCACACCTCTATAGACCTCAGAAGCAACAAAATCCACAAGGGCAGATCCTTATTGTCACATGGAATCCTACAGATGTAATTAAATAGACTGTCCTTTGCACTAAGTATTCCTTAAAGAGGTGGAAGTGAGAGGTGCTGATGAGTCTTAATAAGCAAGGTCACAATCTATCGTCGCTCCATTTTTCTGGAAGTGTATGTTTTACTCCTACTTTGGGTTATTCAGACAGTTTGACATCACACAGAAGGTTGAGGAGAGTTTGGGTAAGTAAATTTGATAATGAAATTAACAGAGGTCCTGTGAATGGGGAAAATGGAGAGGAGTGGTTGTTAGACTGTTTTCAGTCAATCCTGCTTGCAAGCTACATGCAGTGAAGAAAACAAGTTAGATGTCTAGAGGATCTGAGCTAGGAGGGAGAGATGGCCAACTCAGAACATGAGGTGAACTGGGAAAAGGCAGATGATTGCTGATACAGAGAAAGAGGAAGGGAAGTGTGCAGCCCCTCCCTCCTCATACTCCAGGGGATAAAACTTGATGCAAAGTATACGGGATGCAGAGGGAAGTTCCCACAGGAGAATGCATCTAAAAACTCCCACCAAACCAGAATATTAATAAACTGACCGAGAAACAGTTCTGGACACGGTAACCAGGTCTTTCGTAAGTCCTTCAAAACTTCATGTAATCAAACATTCTGAATGACAGAGCAACTGCCCAGAGGAAGCAAAGAAAGTCTCCTTGCTAAATAAAAAAGCTTCATCAACTAATGCTCTCATTTTTTAATCAAATGCTTTTGCAAATATCTAAGATGAGAATGGAAAAAAAGCAGTAATGTGTTAATTTAAAATCCTGAATTTGAATCCTTGAAAACAGTGATTCTGTCTATCAGTACCATAGTGCTTAAGTTGCTCTTCCTAAAAACATCAACCATGAAAGTCGGAAATACTTCACTAAAGAGCTTGAGTGACCCACAAAAAGAAACAATATTACGCATGAATGTATTCCAAATGCACAGTGATAGGCAAGAACACTTGAAAAGGTCATTGAGAAGTGATAAAGATGTTTGGGGTTTCTGGAAAGAATGAAAACAAATAAAAGATGAACTTTAAAGATGTGTCCATAGAGGAACATGGGTAAACATGGAAGCCCTTCACTGAAACACTTCACTGCTACAACTGAGACCGTGGCCCAAAAATGGACAGTCAGGTGCAGGGTGAGAAAAAGAAAACCTGAATCAGGGCAAGGACAAGGCAGGGACACACTGACCTGAAAACACAAGGCTACTCCCCACCTTCTACCTTTGTGTCAAGACCAACATCTGTTTTAACTTCATTCATATACAACAGAAGACTTCCCAGTAAACGAGGGCTATGACAACCTTCATCTGCATTATAAAGCTTTGAGGTTTGCTTTTATTGTATTATGCTCAAAACGCAAGAACCAACCAAGACGACAGAAACCCCCCCCTCTGTAAATTCTATGTAAGGTGGCTGGAGATGCAGGTTTTTAAGGAACCCTGAAGGTGCAATAATGTCTTGGTCATTTCTTGACAATTATTTTTACAAGATGTACACTATGACATCAAATTGAGGATTACACTGGACAACACCATCTAGTCCCCCAGATCGCATTATCCACTGTTCTGCTTTAACAGAAAACAAACAGGATTTCCTTGATGGTGACTTCATTCCTGACACAATAAGAAAAAATACAACAATGCACTACTGACATAGGCAAAGTAAGGCCCTGAGCTGTGAATTTACTGGCCCAAAAGAAGTAGTTATGGAAGAGTCCCCACAGCTCACTGCACAGGCTCCAGGAGCTCCTCAGTCATTCCCAGTTACGACAGTGAAGGTGGTTAGTTTAGTTTCATGACTATGGGTAAGTAATACAATACAGCCCAGATGGAAACTGGCTTTGGTTTCTTTTTTTGCACTGAGGGAGAGTAGACCTTGCAAGAAAGAGGATAGGAAGCACCAACAAAGCCACTACCCTGATGGAGTTTTTAGAAGCTTACCCGGTCATTGTTGGCCAAGAGAACAACCAGTCCCTTCAGCAGCAAAGAGTTCCATCATCGTAACTTTACTTTTTTTTTGGCTTGTTTAGTAATAATAGCTATTGTGAATAAAAGTTAAATTCTGCATCTGTTGCCAGAGAAAAACCTGATAATGTGCCCTCTGTTATTTTTATTTCTATATAACTGTAGAATATCCTTCTGAAAAGATCTTCACGGAAACTGTAAGATGGGCTATAATGAATTTACAAGAGCTCTAATTCACTCCCTAGCAGGTGGTCCTCACATTTAGCTCAGCCATTTACACTGCTTGTAACATTTATTTTGTGGGCTATGAGCCCGAGTTCATATGAACTTATGAAAATGTAATCTGCTCCTATTGTTACTTTTAAACCACAATTAATTAATATCCATAATGCCAGTAGGTTTCTACCCTTTTAATCTCTTTCCTACAATTCTGCTTAAGACACACTTCCTAAGAAACCCTCCTAAAAATCACTGGGAAACACGCATGCACATTTAGGACCATTGTGGTTTATGCACAAATTTTCCTTTTTTGCTTCTGTTTTTGTCACCATGCCAATTTCTATTCTAATGTCCACCTGAAATCAGGGCTTTTGTTTCATAGGCAGAAGGTAATAACACATCTAGGGCACTTTGCAGGGGCTAACACTAGTAGTCCTCCATCCAGAATTCAGATACAAAGACAGGCAAATTGGCCTTTAGATGACAATTTTCTTTTCAGCCTTTTGTATCTTTTTCAGTGAAGCAAAAGCTGCTGTACTAGAGAAACCTTAAGCTAGTGACCAGAAACCTTAGTAAGGGAATACAAAAAGCCCCAAATGCAGACTGAGTCTGTCTTCCTGAGCTGACCGAATTAACACAAGAGTCAAAAGTAGACGAAAGTAACTGCGAACATTCGGCCAGATCCACCCTTCTGTGCTTCAGCAAGCTGCCAGGGCAAGGCACCAGCCTCCACAGTACGTGGTTCCTGCTGTGAAGAAAACGATCTTACTGCTTTTATTGCAGATTCCCCAAGAGATAAACAGTCTGCCATTCCTTGCAGCCCTTAACTCAACTCTCTCCTTGCTCTCTGTTATCACAAGCACATGCTCTACCTGCAAACCATCCTCTCCGTCTTTCTGCACTATTCTGCATCTGTCTTCTGCTTGGGTTACATTTGCAGGGCACATGGCAGCACCCCAACTGCCCCAAACTCACCAAGACCACCCAGCAACCAGCAGGGAAAATCTGTACCCTGTCTGAAATCATTCTGTAGAAGAAAAAAGAAAACAACCCCAAACTTCTCAGCTTTGCTTAGATATTTTTAAACAATTTTTTTTTTTTTCCTAATATATACCCGTTCAAATAGCCTGATGAATTTTGCATTTAATTTACTCTTAGGCAGACAAATATTGTAGAAGACAACCTTGTACAAGATAAGATAGGCAAGGACTGAAGAGTCCCAAGGTAACTCTAAAAAGAAATGTCAGGAATGATGTATTCCAATTCCTTTTGCAGAGCGAGAAAAGTCATTTAAAACCTGTCTTTCTATTTCATGTTGAGCTTGTATTTGGAAAAGTTTCATATTCAGGAAATAGTCTGACTCGATGCTGATGTTCACTTTTACAAAAGATTGCAGTATTACGAAAGACAAAAGAAGATATGAAACCATCGATGGGGTTGAATAAGATGCAGAGTCTAAAACACAGCATGCTGAGTATTTATAAACCAAAAGCCTCATCTATCAAGTCTCTGTCAAGAGGTTATTTAATCGCCGTTATAGCGTTGCTATTGAATTTATATCGCAGAATTAGAGCTGGAAGGGACTTCGGGAGGCCATCTTGTCTCTCCCTCACCAGGAAGCACACCAGCCACACACCTCAGTCCTGACAAGTGTTTGTCAAACTTGGTTTTATTTTTTTTTTAAATGCTCCCATGACTGAGGTTCCGCAGGTTCCCTTGACAGCAGTGCCAGTGCCAAACCACCCCACTGCTGTAAAATTTTACTTGGTGTTTAACTTCAATCTCTGCTGTCATTTAAGACTCTTATTCCTTACTCCCCTCATGAACACTGGCAAGGGTTATTCTCTTTCTCTCAAAGGTGTCACTTTACGTATCTGAATACTATTATCATGTCTCCCTTCTTTTCTTCTCTAGGATGAATAAGCACCAATTCTTCAACCTTTATGCACAGCTCATGTTTGCTGAATCTCTGACCACCACTGTCCCCAACACTGCTCTTGGATTACAGAGCCCAGCACTGAATTGAGGGCTCCAGCTGTAGAGCAGCATTACCATGTGTGCCTTAGAAACAACATTCCCGACATCTCAGCCGGCTCTTTGCCCTTTCTGCAACGCGTACAATGTCAGCTCTACATATGGCGTCTGACCAAGACTAATCCAGATCCCTCCCTTATGCTGCACTGCCTGGGCATTCATCCCTCCCCTTTCTTTGTGGCACTCATCATTCCCTCAGGCACAGAATTTTGACCTCACTGAATTGGTTACTATTTCCCAGACTGTTTCTTCAATTCCTCAAGGTAAGACTTAACACTAATCCTGTCCTCTGAAGAGCTCATGGCACCTCCACGCATGGTGTCACCAGGGCATTTAATAAAGCTCTCCCACTTCCATCATCTATGACATTTATAAAAGCACTGATTAATACCAGAGCAAGCACAGACCCTTCCAGAACCCCATGTGGTCCCTGGGGTTTGACAGCTACATGTAGCCACTTCATTATTTTTGTACCTATCTCGGTTTCCGTGCTTACTATGAGCGTGTTGTGGGAGGCAGCACCAAAAGCCTTACTCAGTTCAAAAGGTCTTCAGGTTTCTTCAAGGACCTGGCAAATCTCCAAGTTGGTTACAGTTGTTCTTCCTGAAGCCAACTGTGGTTATTTTGCTGGTTTCCCTCCTTCCTTCCCTAACAAACACACCAAGTTGCCTTCTGCACCTGCATCAAAACACAGGTCCCAAGAACTTGCTTGGACAGCCTTCTGTTGTCCTGAATTCACTTGCCAGAAGACAAGGTACACAATATCCCACATTTCTCCTTCTGTACTGTGGATGACTATAGCTGTTCAGGAAATTCTCAAAGTTGACCTTCATTTGTGTTACATATTTATTTAAAAATATTGATAATGACAATTATTTTATATTGTTAAAAATAACTTGCTGTTGAATAACTATTAGAGACTCAGAAAACATATTAAAAAAAATTATAGGAGATGCCAAAACCTGCCCTGTTTGAAGGGGTGAAAAAACCCACATTGCTAACTTTTATTTTTTCCATGTGGAATGAAACAGTGGCAAAAATGGTCATTTTGCTTTGGATTTAATGCTGGCGATAGTTCTTGACAATTTTTGGCTTGCTTGGGTTTTTGCAGGGTTTAATGGATGGGGTCTAGTTTGGTTTATTCTGAATGAAACAAGAAGGCATTTGTTCTGAGTGAAATTACTTTGTTTACCTTTACCATGAGGTTGATACTGCTTTTGGAGAAACAAACATAAAATGGAAATTAATTTTTTTTTTTTTTTTTTGCCTGTATGAGAAGACTGCACAGTATTAGGGGGAAAATAAGTTACCCCGCGGAAAGGCAGCCCATAATAAAACAAGGATCACAAATTTTCAGATAGATGTCAAGTGCCTTTCAAGATGGCCATTAGATGTGGCCCTAAATGTGTACCTTTCTGTTTATCTGGTTTAATTAATACCTTTCATCTTGAAGGTCCTGTACGTAACTGGCAAAATAATTAACGCGGTGAGTTCACAAGGAAAAGTGAACTCTGTGTGCCCATAACAAGTCATGCAAAGCCCTGCTATTTAGCATGTGTTGCACTGATCGCATGCCCCAGCTGCTGTGGGAATGGCCAATAAATACTGATCGTTGAGAAAAATGGAAACGTGTACAACTGTGCACAAGCTGCACATTTCACTTGTCCTGCTTTAGCCAAAGAAGGCACCGCGCACGCCTCAGCAAGAGGTAATTTGCTGGTTTGGAATGGTCTGTTCTGCATAATAATATTTGCAGTTCTGAAAGGGAGGTCGTTGGTTATGAAGACTGTGCTGCTCAGGATGTAGTCACTGCTTGCACAGATCTGCACCACACGCGTGCTAGGTGTAAACCTGTGCAGAGCCAGTAAAAAAGCAGCAAGGGAAATGGATGCTGCAATCAGTTGCAGCCACGCTGGTTATGATCCCATTAAATGAACCAGAAATTTAGAACCCTTTGCTCGAGGACTGTAGTGCAAAGTGGTTGTCAAGGCAGCTGGGTGCATAGCAAATGAAGGTTACACCCAGGCAGACAATCACGGGAATCTGGAGACAGGATGTGATAAGATAAAAATCATGCTAGAGCCAGGACCACTGTCACACAGTTTAGCACTGAATTATGTTGAACAAATTCTGCAAAATCTGACTTGCTTTGGAGAACTATGCCAAGAACCACTTCTACAGCAGTCCAACTATCTCCTAGAATCACTTTCCACAACTTGCCAGCTATCTGTCTCTTGCTATCAGACTTCAGAGAGCAACCACGATGGCTGACAGTCCCCAGCCTTCTAAAAACTGCAAAGACAGAGTGTGTACACCAATGTGTACCCAAAAGACATACTTTCTGTGTGAAGAATTAAAGTAAAATGCATGTTGGAGATAAGGAGCTAAAATCAGTTACTCAAATCAATCTGCCACTCTGTCACAAAAATTTTCCTACTATCTACAAAGCTGTTACACAGGTTGGAATTGTCAGAGGGCTCTCTCCTGTATTCTCTCTCATGCATCTGTACAGGTTTTAAACAAACGTACACGTGCACGCACACACATACACTTATCTGGTTGAATCTTACCCCAGACAGGTACTGGAAGAAGAATAAAATCAAATGGGTGCTTTTGAGGACCGAGAGAAGCAGACTTTGCAAGGCTTGGTGAGTACCTACCATCGTGTTCTGCAGGCAGCGATGACAGCAGCGTGGCATGTAACTCCAGCACCACTTTCAACAAGCACATTTCACAGAAATACTGAGATAGAAATGAACAACAGGACCAAGTGCCTGATGGAGCATGCCTTGCCCGGTGAATTAAGTGCCACTCTACACTTCTCCACTCCGTCAGGAAGCCAACAGGGGTCAGGCACTTTCATCAACAAGAAACTGAAGGGGATATCTAATGTCCTGGGTGGGCAGAGCTCGTAACTCAGACCAAAACTGAAAGCAAATAAAATGACCAGAAGCACTAATAAAGGGATAAGGCAGGGAAAAATAAGCCACTACATAAGTTGTTGCATTAAGGGTGCGAGTGTGATGTTTGCCTGACAGAGCCCCAAGGGCTTGACAGAGCAGCCATGCAAAGTCAATAAGCAGGTTTAAGAGTTCTGCCAGCGAACCCGGCTAAGAGTTTGCACTGAGGCAGCTTGTGCCTGCCTCAGAGCCTGGCTGAAAGCTCGCATGCAGACAGCTCAAAAGTTAAAACAGATAGGGCTGATTTATTAAAGCGACAGATAGAACAGGTTTGGAATTGCTGCTGATAAATACATTAACCGCAAAAGGAAAGTCAAGCTCACGTTAGTAATTCCCAGGTAACATCCAACACAGTCTGAGGCGCAAGCCTTTGTAATAGTGCTAATACATAATAAAAACGAGAGGAAAAAGCGTACCGTACATGAAGGCAAAATTCTTATCAAGGTGTCCCTGTCTTGGGTGAAGGAAGAGAAGTGCAGCCTGTTGAGCACCTCTGCCAGACTTTCAGTCTTCTCCCCCGACACTCTGTGCCAGCTCCCGCTCTGGAGAGGTACTCCCCTCGTGACTTTTTATATCCTGATCCTGTCTGTCCCTGCCTTCTAGGTGACGTTTAGTGTGATTTGGGTGGAGAGCTGAGTAACAGAGTCATGTATGTTTAGCATGTACTCCGTTAAGCTCATTACCATACTTAGGGGTGTAAGCTTTAATATTAATTTTGCTGTTAATTAGGCAAAGGTCTTTGCTCGGACACTCTGGCCTTCAAGATTTATGCAAGAGTTGTTTGCTTTTGTTGGTTTAGCCAAAACAGGACTGTCTTATCTTCCTAAGACTCCCTCCCTGCAGCTGTTTGTCAGGCCAGCTCAGTGGATCTCCACCCCCAGAGATAGCGCAAGAATCTCATGGTCATAAACATCTTGACCCTTCTCCTGCAGCGCACTAAATTAGCCCATGTTCCTGTCTCACGGCAGCCTAGGCCATTCTCCCACCTCAGTCAATTCACATGCACTCCCTCTGCAGCTGCACTGGCAATAAAAATTTTGCTTCCATCACAGGGATGGAAAACACTGCAGGATCCTGAAATACTCTTTTAGACTTTCAAAGAAGTCTGAAGTCCAGCAAGTATGATTAAGGGATTGGAGCATCTGTTATACAAGGAGAGCCTGAGAGAGATAGGGCTGTTCAGCCTAGAGAAGAGAGGCTTGGTGGGACCTTTCCAATCTGTATAAATACCTCATGGGGGGGAATAAGATGATGAAGTCAGGCTCTTCTCAGTGATGCTCACTCGGCAGAGAGGAGGCAATGGCACAAATTAAACCACGGGAAATTCCATTTAAACATAAGAAAACACTTTTCTTACTGTGAGAGTGGTCAACCACTGGCACAGGTTGCCCAGAGTGTCCATCCCTGGAGATACTCAAAATCTGACTGGACAGTCTTGAGCAACCAGCTGCCTCTGATCTGAGGAAGCGGGGGGGACCAGACTTCATACGTCAACCATTCTGTGAATCTCTCAAAACCAGAAACCCACAGGTTCTGCTGTCCCAAATGAATTGGAATCAAGTGCTTGTAACTGTAATTTTAACCCCTAGCTTTCCTTTACAAATGCTAGCATTTAGGACTGTGAAGAAAGCCTTCCCTAAAGTAACGAGAGAACTACCCACAATGGGAAGGTAGAGGCTTTTTGGCAGATACAAGCAAACAACCACCCTTAGAAGGTGTGACTTGTTCTAATTAACTCCATGGCTACATAGCTGGGAAGCTATACAAAGGCAATTTAAATGCCAACATTTCATCACTCATCACTTCAGCAGAAATCATCAGAGCTCCTGCATTTCGCAGTCCCCTAAGGCCCAAGGACATTTTCCAGGGTGACAGAAGTGCCAACAGTCCCCTACACAGAAATCAAACCCTCAAGGTGCCCCTTCATTTCTGCAATGCAGTTACAGTGGTCTCAGGGACAAAGTAAGTTACAAGTAGGAAGTCTGGCAACAGGCTAAAAGAGAGCAAGAAAGAAAACTCTCACTGGCAACTTGTGAAGAAATGGAAACTACAGTTGGATTCACTCTAACCTCATATTCAATTTATTTAAATCCTGACTTTCTTAACCTAGTGATGACTCAAAATTCAGAGCTGGTTGCTGTACATGGCTGCAGAGCAAATCAAGCACAAATACTGCTGGAAAACAGTATCTATGAATGAGCACGTGTCCCAGTTTGAGTTAGAGCCAATTCTGCTCAGTGATTTTACTTTTCAGTTAAATCTCTTCTAACTGCACTGTCTGAACGGCATGTTTTCACAGGCAGTGTCTGCTTCTAGCAGTGATAACACCCCATGTTTAGAGTTAGTTCCAAGGATTGGTGTGCAGACCAAGGTCGCTGCTAAATCCTGTGTACCTCTCTGGGGGTGTATGAAGTCCTGAGAAGGACTCTGTCCATTCTGCCTTCGATCCCAATCCATGTGTTCCTGAATCCAGTTTCCACCTGCTGCTGATCCAGCTCCACAGCACCAGTGGTGATGGTGATGTAATTGCCATCAGGGCAGTTGGGTTTGACACTGGTTTTGTATGTATTTGTATATATCCCACTTTATTATTATTATTTTCATTAAAGCTTTTCTAGTTTTCTAAGTCTTTCTCGTTCCCTTTCTCTTCCCCTTTGGGGAAGGAGGGGGTTAACAGAGGGGTTAACAATTACAGGTTTTGTGGACAGCCCTGACCTAAATCTTGATAGCGTATCTGCAGGTTGGACCAAAACAGCACCTGCTATTTACATTCTAGATGTTTTAAGCCACACAAAATTACAACATGAAGAGGCATATTGACCTTAAAGCGTCTTTAAAAAGGGATTAGGAATGGAAGATACATGCAAAATACTTCATACTAAAGAATGTGGTATCTGTGCAACACGAACACCTTGATTATTACAATGTCCAAGTTAAAATCTAAACCCTCAAGGGATATTTTTCAACTATGCTCACAGAAGAAAGTAAACAAGATTAAGTGCGGTCACAGCCACATCAATCTCTCACAAATGTTGAAATTTCACACGGCCGAGAGATACCGTCTTGCCTTCACCCTGCTCACATCCCACCATTCCCACAAACTACTAGGAAAAAATAAAGATTAGTTCACTATTTCCCCAATCCCTTACATTGTAGCCACAGAAACGTTAGTACATTGGAGAATGTGCAAAGATGAGGCCCAAGGAGTGGGCAGATTCTCCCCTTTAAGTATACCAGAGTTACAGAGGAATTACTACTGTGGGAAGTAGGAGGGTGAGAGTATGAACAGTAAGAGAAGCAATGTGTACATCTCCTGAACAGTCGTGTAGTTCCAAATATATGGGGATATTTGTTACATGTATTAGCTTAGTTCAATAAACATAAATATGGGATAATGCCACTAATTACATCATTGATGAAAGTACAACTGGCAGTACTCTGTTTCCAATTTTCTCCTGAACTAAGTATCATGCTACTGAGTCAATATTGGCTTCTGGACATTTCTGCAGAGGAAGCATGGCCTATCTGTCATCTTACAGGCCAGTAAAGAGTGTGAAAATATAGTGGCAGAAGAGGCTCTGATGCATTTTCAAAAAGGTACTTGAGGAGAGAAGCTTTATTGGCTT
This sequence comes from Ceryle rudis, assembly GCA_033439905.1. Classification (NCBI taxonomy): domain Eukaryota; kingdom Metazoa; phylum Chordata; class Aves; order Coraciiformes; family Cerylidae; genus Ceryle; species Ceryle rudis. Next base: position 56,553 of record JAAGNO010001296.1, read on the forward strand.
TATTTCATTGAAATAAATGATAATGGTAAATTTAGCTCTGGCACCAATGGATAAAATTAAAAAAGCCTAGGCTATTAATGGACTACAACTCCCCCAAACCTACATCCTCCAGTTCCAACAGTCATATGAGTTTCACTTACCATAATCAAAATTATGAGTTCTGCAAGAAGTAGTAAATTATCTCAAAAAGATGGATTTTTTTTTTTTTCAGTTTAATCCTCTACAGATGAGATTGTTTCAATATTTGGCACTGTTAAGGTAAATGAAGGAGAATACCTTCATGAATAGGAAAGAAAATAACGAAATATTATTATTCTATACACAGGTACACGTGGAGAAAAAAATACTCCCCAAACTCCATGGCTGGAGTCTTCGCGAATATTAATGAACTGACCCAAAAAGGAATAGTGAACATCACTCATCTGGATTTCATGAAGGCAGGTTTGATTTACAGAATGAGTCAGTGAGATGGTGGAAAACTATTAAAACACATTAAAGATTGGCTAAGGGTCAGGAACACCAGCATAAGATCAAGTTTTTAATTTATCTAGCAATCTGGACTGAACTATATAGCCTCATGTAAAACTAAACTCTATTCTGTCAAAAGAACAGTCTTAAAAAATAGAAGATAAAAATGCCCTTTTAAAGTGACTGTTTGAAATTAAACTTTTCATATCTTCTCCTCACATTTTCTAGTCCAAAAAAGGTCATATTGCTGTTCTTATAGGAGAAAGCTGCAATGATTGAATTGTTTTGGATATGACTTTGGTTTAGATAGGACCTGAATACTATGGTAATTTTGAGCAAAGTGTGTTTGATTGATGTGGACATCAAGACTGGTTTATTTTATTTCCATTTTTGAGTAAAAATGAGCGTATTTGGACAGTAACAGTAATACAAAAAAGTGTAATATAACCCCAACTAACTTTGTATGCTTATTAACACAAAAAATACCTCAAAAAGGAAGGGAAGTAGTTCCCCAAATCTATCCAATACTTTTGAACTACGTCCTATAGGAAACTACTTTCTTTTCTTCTCAGAATATTAAGAATAACACAATTTATCAGGGAGTTTCCATGACACCTGTGGGGCTGAGTCCCCTTCTGACAGCAGTTGGAGATTTCATTGCCATTTCTTTGGGTTCCAGACTTAGGAGCTGCTGCATGAGAATCCCTTCTCCTGCCTATGATACTGCTGCTGACCAGGATTATTACTTCACCTTTATTTCAGGCCAAAACAATCACTACGTCATTATTTACTTAGCTGTTTGGGTTTTTTTCTCTAGTAAATGCCCATTGCTCTCACACCTCTTCTAATGTGTTTTTCCTAATTATATCTTATTCCTTTGGGGTCTTATATACTCCTACAAAAAGTTCTCTTCCTCCTTAAATATCTGATCTTGCAATTTTCTTATGAACTGGCTATGAAGAGAAGTGATTTGTGCTGAGGAAGCCACTAAGATGAAGTCTCAAGGACTGAACTTTGGACCAACCATACTTAAAAATCCTCTTTTAATAGCTTCAACACACACAAAAAAACCCCAAAACAACCCAGCATTTCATTAATGAAAGCAGTACCATCAACATGCAGAAAATTCAGAGTGTTAAAGAAATAATCATAAGAGCCAGACCTAACAAGTGAAACAATTCAAATTACAAGGTCATATGCCTAGAAAGGAGGAACAAGAATTTCTTTTTCATGCTGAAATCATCAACTGACATCATAAAGAAAAAGAAAAATGTATTATTATTTGATTAGCAAACGAACTGAGAGTCATCAGCATGTTGTAGTTACTAAAGAGTCTGATTAATCAGAAGAAGCATTTCCCACATACGTGTAGAAGTGTGAAAAAGTCATTGGCAAGACCTCTTGTAAAACAGCACATATAGTTCTGACTACTCACATTTGCAGAAATTAATTTCCCTAAACAGTGGCAGAAAAAGGTTATGATGTCGGTCTAGAAATGGAAATCCCATCATACTGAAAGAATCTAAAGACATTAGCTGGCTTACTTTTCTAAAATGAAGACAGGATTAGGGGGACGCAAGACGGCACATCAGATGGTGAACATCGCAAGAAAGAAGAATTATCAAAGCTGAAGGGCAGCATTGGTGGCACAGTGAAAGTAGAACTTGCTGTGAATAAATTCAGGCTGAAAAGAGAGGGGTCCCAGTCCTTCAAAGGGGGAGCTTCTGAAATAATGTCCTTATACAAATAAGGATGATAGCTTTAAGATGGATCTTTATAATGAATAAGATTAGATAATATTGTTACCTAGGATAGAAAAGAATGAAATTTGACACGAGATATCTGCTGTCCTATGTTCTTGTCACTTTTCCCAATTCCTCTGCAGTTAGGGTGCCAAGAAGTCTGCAGACAGAAAGTTGGCAGGAGTCTGGGGAAACAACCACCCATATTGGTGCTCTGTGGGAAAGAATGATGCACATGGGGTTCCACCAAGCCCATCCTGACCAGTGGCGAAGTCTCCCTCATGCCACTCCGCCTGCCTGAGTCAAGCCTGGTTGCAGAGAGCCAGCATAGAGCAGCAGCTCAGGCCCCATGCTTGTTCATCAGATCTGTTAGCTGTGGTGACAGTGGCACAGAGTCACATTTTTTGAGATGGGCACTGCCTAACAAACACTTTTGGCATTTAGCAGTTAAGCTGCTTAGATTTTAGTTGATGACTTGTAGATGACACTGGTCTGGGAATTTCCTGTCTTGTTCTTACGGTGTTCTTCTCTACTTCTTACTATCCCGTTTCAGGGATGAAGTAATCCAGAACAAATCTCAAGTGAAGGCATACATGCCATTTATCCATGGGACGCCACATACACATTTCCACAGCATTTTCTGTTACATCCCATTGGCCTTTACGATGGTTTGTTACTGTTCCTTTATGCTAATCTCTGCAGGGGTAAAGCTTCTTCTAAGCTATCCATAGCACTACATAAACTACTTCTTTTGTAAGGCTGAAACTAGTAGGAAATCTACCTGTGGGTATTTTGCTATTCTTTTACATGAATATCACATTTGTAATCGATTAAAAATTTAAATCACATTCCTGTTGCTACTGTGAAGCTGCAATTCAGGTCCAAGAATTTATTATGAAGCTGAGAAAAATCAACATATTTGGAATTATAAGGTTGTTCCAAAAATAAAAATGAAGCAGAAACTGACATTTTTGATTTTCAGTGTATACACTGCTATTACATGTCACAGCCTTATAAACACAGAGCGATATAAATATCATAATATAATACACATAGCTATCAAGGTAATACTTCTATTCCATAAGGCAGAATATGGGGCAGGATACAAACCTCAGTTCCTCAGAAGCCATTCTAACACTCTGGGATGTCCTAACCAACTAGATACATCTTTGAAGCAGAAGATTAAACATGTCACCGAAACGCAATCCACAGATTTAGTGGCTTCACTTAAAATGAAGTCTTACAGAGAAAATTCTTATGCATTCATCTTGGTATGAGGTAAGAGTATTGCTGCTAGAGGCCACACCCTCTGAGGTATCAAGCACTGCCCGAGGAGTCTAAGAGTTCCTGTCTTTCATCTGGGTATATGAATACTCCATGTTGTGCGAAGGTCAAAAGCCAGGATTGAACTGCTAACCTGGTTTACATTTTAGTACTTAAAAGCACCACACCTGATCTGGTTCTACTCGCCCTAAGTTACAAAAGACACTACTTCCTTGCAAAAGTGTGGCTAGACTGAAGACCCTTGTCCTTATGCTACAAATTTTCTGCTTCTTTCTGCTACATATATTTACCCTTAGACAACATCTAGCTCTTAACCTCATCTGCCACTTCATAAGCTGTCAAATGACTATTCAAGCATTAAAAAAATGAAGGGTCTCTTAAGTTGTAAATTAAATGACAGTCTAGAGCTGAAAATTAGCAGTAACGCACCCAAAACTTTATTGATTGCTGAGAAAAGGTGAATAACCCCACCTACAGCTGGCTGTGTAATTACTAACCTGTGGAACCCAAGAGCTATTAATTTAAGAACAGATAGCAGTGAACTAGCAAATGAATTATTTGGCAACAGGATAGGAAAGGCGCGTATCACGTTTTTGCACCTGTTCAGTGCCACCTTGAATGGTAGTGTTACACGTCTATATTTTCTATTTTAATGCAGAATATAATGCACACCACATCTGGACATAAAGCACCTGTCAACAAGTTCAGAAGATCAGCGGGAATGTACCCAGAGATACTGAGGCCCCTCAATATGTTTTCAGAACTCCACATCCTTCCAAAAAGGCTTCTAAATTACTGTTAAAGGCAGGAAATTTGTATTGCCAAGCTCAGCCATTCTGAAACGTGTACTGCAAACATTTCATCTGTACTCTGAGAGATGGAAATGGCCAGTAACAGGAGAATAGCAAGCAGTGATCTGCCATCAGTGAAGTTCCTTTACATATTGGAGACACATCCGCAAACGCCCAACCTCAACCCTGCCCTTTGTTAATACTGCTGAGTTTAATCCCTTACAGACTCTCGTACAATTCACAGATAGTTTAAAAACTATTAATACAAACGCTTCAGCAATATGAAACTTTTTTTTTCTTAATAACAAGCACTTACTGTGACAGAAAGATAGCTGCCTTTTGACAGAGCATACTAGATTTTTAAGAGCATTGGATAGGTGGTGGAGATTACAGTAAGAAGATTCTTAAAAGATGTATTAACTAGAAGTAATGAAAGAGAAAGGTATCTGACCTGGTGCAGATGTCCTTCCATGAAGAGTAGTTTCATTAGGCAGGAGATCTTTTGAGTTGGAAGAGAATGGTGATTGTCTGAATGTGTCTTCAGAAAAGAAGGGGCTATAGGAAAAAATAAGATGGCTTTTTGTAAACAAAACAGCAGTTAACAGAAGAAGTAAATGTGATTTTTGACCCTAACATTTTAATATTATAACAAATACCATCTTGTTGAAAGTTCTGTTTCATTTACAGAATTCATACTGAAAGACGTGCAGACCATGAGGCGAAGTGTGGAGAAAAGGCAGGCCTTGGTAAAACTGCACCTCAGAGTGAAAACTGAAATCCTCCCAAAAGGCTTTAACTACATTTCAACATCTCAGATTTACTATATGACAATCCAATATGGATCACTAAAATGAAAGCTGCAAAAATTTGTATTCTACTGACTGAAAATTCTCATTCTACTGTCATATCTGGAGAGGGCAATGAGGAAAGGCGGGAAATATTGTTTAATAATCTGGAGCATATAGTAATTATTTTTAAAACAAAAATTTTCAAATTTTAGATTAAGATGCTGTTCACTTGGAGAAAGAATTCCAAGAATGAAATTAACTTCATGAGTTTGATCTTTAAAGTGGGAAATAAGCTAACTGAATGGTTACTTCCGAAAGAGTACTAAGTGCAAAAACTATCAGCTACTTGACTCCAAAAAGCATAGCATGCTTTGGTTTGCATGCAGTAAACATTTGGTAACAGGCAGTAAAAAGTCCATTTCATTAGTGAATTGGCATTTCTACTCAATTAAAGATCAAATCAGAAACAAGAATTCCTTGTCTACAGTACAGACAGACATCAGTAAGAGGTACATCAAAAAACTGAAAATGGAAAAGGACAGTCTTTCTTGGAAAATTGTCGGCGTATTCCATCTGCATATGAACTATCAATTTCTTCTACGCAAAGTGAGAATGAAATTAATTCTGATCTCTCACACTGAGAATCCTTAACAAGCTTTACTGTAGGTGTTTTAAAGGTGCAGGAAAGGAGGCCTGCTCCTTTTTGCTATATGTTCTTATTCAGTGATGAAATCCAAGAACCTTTTCAAGATAAAGAATGTACTATGAGGTATTACAAAGTGTTCAACAGCAGGTAGTCCAGACCCAGAAAAGTATGTGCCAGCAACACCAACGAAGTTGATCCCATCAGTGCAGATAACTAAGGTGTCAATTTAAATGACAGTACTTGCCTAACTTTTCCCTCATCCAGTTTTTCTGCAGAGTGAACAAGGTGTATCTCCCCTGCGTCATTTGTTTTCTTACACGTCTTCTGATAATTACTTAAACTGATCATGTAACGCTTTTGACAATCAAATTATTTACTTTCCCAATAAGTTTTTTGGCAATTACTTCTTTTGTGCTGTTCCATATGTGACAGTTAATGGGATATTTTGATATTCCTAGACAAGTTTGAACGTAACCATAAACATAGTCAATGTTACGCTGTGCTGAAGGTTAGGGTATGAAGCTGCCCCACACCTGAACCATTCAGTGTGTACAGGTAGCTGAACAATGCATAATACTCAAGAAGACAACTTATCAGAATAAAGCAAAACAGCTCCAGCACACGTGCAAAACTTGACTTTGTCCAAGACTCACACTCCCACTCAGGGGTGACATAATACAAAACAGATTGATGCTATATAAAAATATGGCATCATTTATTGCAACACTCCTCTCACTGGTTTAATAATGATTTGAAAGAAAAATACCAATAAAAAAAGTTTTATTACTGTTATAACTCTTCAAAATCTTGTAATGTGCTCCAGTTCCCATTTGGCCTTCTTGCTTGTGCCTTAGATTTGGTGACTGGATCACTGCTGGTTCTACGCAAAATGGATGATGCAGAACTTCTCTCCTTCAGGCTAGGCCATGTATCATGAGCAGGTTGCTTTTGAATACTGCATTGTGTTGTGATCCAAGGATTCCCTTCTCCGCCATCAGTCTCTGGTGAATTACAGAGCCACCCTTGGATACCTCTTTTCTGCCTTCCTCTAGAATGGCACCTGGGTCTCTTCAGAGTTGGCCCTAGTATTATTTTTATTTCAGCAGATATGTCCTCCATTCCCACTGCAAAGTATGGAGGGAGGGGCTCCCACTTCATAGTAAGAAACTACATAAATTGTTCTCAATCACTGTGCAAAGTCCCTTCTGATGAAGATTAAGATTGAGGATTTTTTTTTCTTTTTCCTGGCGGTGCTTTTCCAGCTTTATGGCTATGTAGTTTCCTAGATGAAGGAAATTTATCTTGGCATCTTACACTGGCATACTCACTTCCAGATCATTTGCTTCTCCACTTTCTGTCTTCACATCACAGATGGCAGGCTCTACCATTTCACTCAGCCACTGAACTGTGAGGAATCCTTGCCAGTTTCAGCTGTTTAAGCAAAGCCCAGGGACACTCACAGGGGCAACAGCAACAGATAGGCAACAGTTAGAAAAGTTCACGCAGCAATAAGTGCTTGTGTACCCCATCTTTCTGGGCTTTGCTGATGTAGGACTCTCATTTAATCTCTGTGCCCCAACTAGTCAGAGGTGGCCAACACTGACCTCGCCTGGGCTCTCTGCAGCTCTTGGCAAACTTCCCATAGCAACTGCGATTCCAACGCCTTTCTGCCATTACTCCAGCCGTAGGCTGGTGGGCCAAACTGCAACACCACTTTCTTAAAGCAGTCTGAGTGCCTCTATGCTCCACTGGCTGCTCCATCACATTCTATTTTTGAGAAGGCGTCATACCCTTACCAGTAAAGACTTCCAGCTGTTTGTTTGGTTTGGGGAGGGTATTTTTGGCAAGGTCTGTTTGAACTCACAGGATTTAATAGACTGACTCACTTCCCCTTAAGAACCTCTTCTCATTCATGTCATCTTCTATAGATAGGTAAGAGAAGAAAAGAATGGGAAAGAACTGAACCAGGCACTCAGCATTTCATGCCCTGATGGGTATAGGCCAGTATCAGGACTTCTCAGAAAACTCTGTGCAAGTTTGATAACAGCAAACTGCACTACCCTCTTAAAGCTGGCAACCAGAAGGAGGGGAACTTATCTTTGAACTGTCCTCAACCTTTCCAGTTTGAATTATCTTTGATAGATCCAAAAGTAGCTCTGGATTCTCACACCAGTCCTGCTGGTAACATCATGAGATATTGAAATCTATTTTCAACAGACTATTTGTCACCCCCTTCCTGCAATACGCACCGGATGATTAATGAGTAGTTGGACAATATGTGCATTCATCTCTCTGTGTATCTCTCGGGCTTATGCTTTTTAAGTAGTCACGGGAAGGCTACGCAGGCTGCATATCCCACAAATGCCCAAACTGGCAACTACAGGAAGCCTTCACAGAAGCCAGAAGTTAAAAGCTCAATTTAATTATCTTTCAACTTGTAACATCAAAAAAGTCCCTAATGTACATTTACTGAAGTGGCCAGTTTATTAACAACAAATTATCTATTTATTACAGTTAATGGGATAGGCCTAGGAATTTAAGAGAAACATATTTTAAAGACCTTTTTCCTTCTGCAACTGAAATGCTTTTCAATTTCTGTCTGGACAGAGTTGTCTGAGTTAGCAGGCACTGAACACTCTGGGAACGTGTGTAGAAGGGGCTGCAGAGGCACAGAAGGTCTTACTGTATCTCTGAAGGAACTCTCCATCGCGTGCTTCTACGTGCTCAGTCTCCAACCCATCCACACCGATGAGGGAACTTTCAGGTAGGAAATAAACGTACCCTTGCCAATCCCTGCCTACTCCTCACCCTGGGCTCCTACGCTTTTACCAATTCTAAATACCACTTATTACATAAGGGCTTTGAATTTTTCCCTAGGAACACCTCACTTTGCTGCTCATGTAGATATAAAAAACTCATGAGCTTGTTCCCAGCCACAGTACTGTAAAGTGGATGTTTACTTAACAGCATGTGTTATAATTGGATCATGTTTTTAATTCCTGGATAATTTCATTTTTTGTATTAATGTGACTGTGATCTTTAATGAATGTTCATTAGCATTGTCTTGCAGCCTGACTTTTAAAAATTCATCTCTAGAAGGCACTGAGATGATAGAAATGCTGAAATGAAATTTTATTATAGAAACTCAAGTTTGACAGACGATTGAGTCAAAATCACCTCTTCTTACATTGGTCCATGTCTTAAAATCCAGTTGTCACAGCCTGTTCTTGCCTCAAGCACTGCATGTACTACACAGTTTCTTTTATGTTTTGGGATTTGTGTAAAAAAAGAAAAAAAAAAAAAGGAAAAATAATTCTTAAAATGATGTGTGAATACTTGATCAGAGGAGACCAGTCATTTTGGCCCAAAGGCCTTTTGTTTCATGAACTCCATGCAATCACAGCTATAGATGTAATTTTTCAGCTATAGGTTACATTATTTACAAAAATATCTTACACTTGTAATATCAGGTCACATTTGCAGGAGACAGACACATTTGAGATCACAAGGCAAAATGAAGCAATGCCATTTACATTACAGCATTGCAGACAACAACAGACTGTACTTACCTGGCTGTAGTTCTGATGGCATTATCTTTATTGTGGTTGTGCTCTTTGCTCACCTTTTCTGCAGGGGAACATACATGGGGTTTTTTTTATGATTAGCATATATCATATTTTCCCTATCAGGTTTTATTCAGCATAACTATTTTAATGCTTTCTGAAAACAGCATAATGTAGAGCAATTTAGGGTAAATGGTTATAGCATGATTAGAGAACAGGCACGACTGTATTTAAGCTAACACTCAACAGATTTTTTCAGCTTCATATTTCAGTGTTAGTGCTTCATGCAAAGTGTGCAGTACAAGCATTCATTAAACACAGTGCTGCTATCACTGCCTTTATGTAACAGCTGAGCTTCACCTTCTTTGTCAAGGGAAATGGACAGTGCTGCCCCAGGAGCACTGCACATTCAGCCACTGGCCACTTACGCCAGTAACTGCCATCTATAGGTTCCCCTATACTCCAAGGCCTCGATCAAGCAGTTGTCACAAATTATTTAATTAGCTTTCAAAATACAGGAGTTGAACTCTGGCTTTTCCAATTCAGTTCAAATATTGTGAACCTGACCTGACTGTCACAGTGCTCACACAGCATGTGCTAACTATGGGGGACATTTGGCCAGGCTTTTGCGTTCCAAATATCAGAGTAGAGAGGCTCTAACCCCTATTATTTTGCAGCCTTAGCAATCTCACACTTTTATAGCACCTTAATGGTTATACACAATCTCTTTTGTTCTTTAAATTCAACTATTTTCACTGCTTTTACCTGATAACTGGAAGAGCAGCTCAGATGCCATCTTCACTGATATATCTTGGCTGAATAGATTTCTTTCTGGGAGCACACGACCTTCTGGTGGCTTTTGTATGTGTTCACTAATGTCTCGCCCTAATAAAGTGCTGTAGCCAACATTTTGGCTGGGTTGGCTGGGTGACACCGAAGCCTGCGAATCATGAATGTCAACTTCCATTGGTTCTTCCTTTATCTTTACCATCTGGGTGTCCTTGTAACTCTCAGCTGCAAATATGTATTTAAAAAAAATAAATAACTGCCAAAATTATTTAATTAGGCTACAATTTTTCAGAGTACTGAAAGCAGGAATCACAATTACAAAGTTATAATTTGTATACCATATCACTGCAAATGGTATGGGAAGCAAGCAGCTGACTGCTACAGCATTCTTCTGGGGGTTATAAATAGAAGCCATCTCTTGAAAATAATTTTTCAAACTGGAGAGCAGAAAACAGTTGCGTATTTGTAAATATGAGAGTTATTTCACTTTCTGTGAATACTGGCTGATCACACACCAGTTAGTGAAGCTTTGCATTTATTTATTAAATGAAGTTGCAACTACACACCACATCTCTGAAGATGTGACTGAAGACCTCTGACAAACATTCTTTATCAGCAGAAATACCAGCACAGACAGTCAAAACTATTGGTATGGGGATATGGGTGGAGGAGGAAACCTCACTGGCTCCAATTCCACTCTCTTTTGCTTTTATGGAATATTCCAGACAACTCTGTGAAGAAGGGGTTTGTTGTATCTGCATTGACTTTCAAGATGAGAGGAGTCTTCTGAGGCCCATGCTTTTCTGAAGACTGATTTTGTAACAAGCACAGATATTTACATAATGTTACAAGATCCAATAACCTTAATGAACAGTTTCCATAAATCCATATCCTTCTTTCCTCACTGGTGTCCTAGGTCCAGCGAGCAAAACCATACTCTAGAAGCCAATTTGTGGTCACTTTCTACACTTGAAAGTCCCCGGGTGCTGCTGAATGCTCTGGTTGGGTTGCAAAGTAAATGATAAGTGACCTTTTTGTCTTCAGAATATAAGCTCCGAAGTCTCAAAATCAAGACTCCAAGGTAATGTGCCTACCACACCCCAAATACCTATAAAGGCCTTCTGATTCAGACTTTCTGCTGTGAAAAGACAAGTTGAAGATCTGTAGAATTTATTATTCTCAATTTAGTTTCAGAGAAAGATGATGTGTTTTTAATGATTTTCTTTCAGTGTGTTCCCAAAAGGACACTGGTATCGCAACACAACCGCTCAACCATGTGTTGCCTCTGCTGGCTGAATGCTGACCAGACACTCTGGAAACAGGTAGCCTAAGATGCCTGAGTCAAGAAAATAAATAAATGCATGAAGACAGTTAAATACCCCAAAGGCCATCCAGGTAAGGAATCATTACAACCAAAAAAATGTACATGCTATTTATTAATTTTGCCTAAACCTACACGTGTACTCTGGTACTAGGCAAGATACTGAAAACCTGAAGGAAAATCCGCAGGCACACTGCAGCACACAGAGCCACAGAAGCAAAGAGCTTAGATGCTGAGTGGATTAGGACCAGAGAGAGCAGTCTGGCCCTTGTCCAGACTGGGAGGACACGATCAGATCTATGACCGTGGGACAGCATGTTAATGGGGCAGGCAGGGGCTGGCCATCCTGATAGCATCAGGTCACTGATGGAAGCACTCTGCACAGTGAGTTTCCTCACACGAAAGTTTCCTTCTTATCCATCAAATTTTACTACTTTGAAGGCTCTGATACTTAAAATAAATAAATTAATACCAGTTTGTAAGAAAAAGCCCAAATGCAAACAGTATTTTTTATTAACTTTGGGTCAGAGAGAAGAAAAGGCAGGAGGGGGAAATCCACTAACTTCACTTGATAATCTGTTGCTGCTCTCTGCCATTTCCCCCCTCCTCTCTAACTCACATTTGATTGTGTCAGCCTCGCAGATTTTATTCCAAGTGTGAATGTTTCAAACATCACCAGGTCTTTTGTTTTCAATTACCCAATATTACAATAAATCCAGAGGCACTAAAACATCATTTGGTCATCTCTGATAATATCCTCAAGCAGGTCAACCGATTGGTGTCTCTAGCCAAAGATGAAGAGAATCCCTTTAACATGAAGGCATATGAAATTCCCCCTAAAATTAAACTGATGTCACCAAAACCTTTTTCGTTCCCCAGGTGTTGCCCTCTCCCACATTCCTGTTGTTCTGAAGCGGAGAAAAAGTGGCTTTGCTGCATACAGCTCTTCAAAAAAATACAAAATAATCAAAGCCAGGAGATAAAAGCCACTTGGATTCATTCCAGGAATGATTTACATGAAATGCTTTCAATCTTTTCTTATGACATTTCTTGACCTTTGAAAGAAACATAAAAACATTGATAAAAATCTTTACCATCTACAATCCACCAGATACATTTCAGACTTCTGAAATTTTCATAGTGAATTCTCAACTGAAGACAAGTTAGAAATGCCTTTTTTCCTCCTGTTAAGCAGATTTTTCTTTTTTTTTATTTTTTATTTAAAGCTTCCATTAGCCTCTTATTATAAAACCACAGAACATTGCATCTGCGTTGAAAAGTGCAAAAATAGCATGCTGTGCATTGGAAGTGAACACAGAACAGCAAAGGAACGCATCAGGTAACACTGTCAATCAACAGCTCAGGTAACTCAGCAAACAAACGAGTTCTTCAGATGTCTGACAGACTGAGCTCTGCACCCAGCTGCCAAATTTAGGTGCAGAGTCAAGCTGACCTTTGCTGCTCTCTCTGCTTTTAAAATATTATTTCTATTTCTGTTCCTGCTCCACACAGTTTAAGTCCCTGTCCTGCAAATGCTTTTGATTCAAACTGATACGACCCCAACTAAGGCAAGAGTCGAGCAACACTGATGACCTTCTCTCCCTCACAATCAGCTAGCACACAAATTGCCCTAACTAAATTTACATATTTGATCATTTCCTTTGACCTTTATCTTCCCAGCTGCACCCTTTTGATCTGACAGAATGTCCCTGCCAAATGTGAATCCTGCCATACTCTTGATTCCCAAAAGCAAACACAGAGAGAAAACTGAAGGAGGGTCTCTGTGATAATTTTACAAGAGCTAATGAAAGGGACACACAGTCAGTCTGTCCCATGAGCAGCAATCGGACACACAACCCAGCTGGGCTAGGGCTTGTGCTGGTGAAAGATCTTAATGAAGGTTATACCCACACTCATCTCACCATCTAGGCAGACAAACTGTAACTTCTTAAGTATTTTCCCTTCTGTGTGTGCTACAGACAGTGCATTTGGGGAGTAAGGTGATAGCCCTTATTTGCTTACATAGGTATCTCACGTGGTCATAGCACAGCTAAAGTTTTTCAAGTCAAGGACTGGTACACCGAAAGGTCTCCTGGTTCAAATAATTAAAATCATGATAGCTTTGGCTTTTTTCCACTTTTGCATTTCTCCTTGAGTAGATGAGACAGGTTAAATAAACTGCAGTGTAGTAGAACACAAAGTTAATATACAAGAGTCATTTTCTTCATGACAGATCTTTATGAAAGCACAGACATCTAATTCCTAGGAATAATCAGTGGGGGATAAAGACTTAAGTAGCTTTCAAGTATCCACACCATGATATCCTAAACATGGTCTAGCTATTCATTCAAAACTAACCTGGATGAAGCTTAGAACAAGAGCACAGCAGTGAACACTGCTCATCTGGCATAAGATGAACTAAATCACCTAATACGCCTTTTTCTGCTGTTAACTTTGTGATATGGGAACAGCTTAACAAAACAAGAGAATATTACTGCCCATGTGGATGCACTATCAGCAAGCCACAGGGATGCTGGTTTTTTTTACAGAGCAGTCTAGCTTTTAATCAGTTGATCTATAAAACCTTCAATGAACTTCATCCTGTTCACATCAAATGAGACAATGTTTCACATCAGATACGAAAAAAGCAGTAATGGACAGGCTTGTTCCAGGAGGAAGTGATTTCTTTAGGTTCTCTGGCATTCATAAGTGCAAGGAATTGCAAAGTAATGGCACTTGCTAAAAAAACCCAAACACACAAAAACCAGAACAATACCTGTGCTACCTCAAAGCTCAGGGTACAGCATTCGTCCTGACAGTGCCACTTCCAGAAGGTGTGGCAGTATGAGTGCCCTCTGAAATTCACTCTTAGAAAACACCTCTCTGCAGCCTAGGACAGGAGATTGCTAAATTTTAGGAAGAATTTATTCAAGCTACTTCTCTCAGAAAGTTGGGACTACCCCAATCCCACACAAGCTGTACACAAGCCAGCAGTGTGCCTTTGTGACAACCAAGGTCAACCATATTCTGGACCATATTCTCAAACCTGTAGCCATCAGGTAGAGGGAGGATGTTCCTACTCTCTTTTCTGTACTTAAGAGCCTGCATTTAGAGTACTGTGCCCCGTCTGGGGCTCCTCGGCACAGGCAGGATGGACACTTGCATCCTGGAGTGTGTTCAGTGGAAGGCTACCGAGATAGGCAGGGGGCTGCTGCAAGATGTAGGAAAACAAGCAAGTGAACTGGGCTTGTTCAGCCGTAAGAAAACACCACTAAGGGGACATTCTATTGCTGTTGACAGCTCTCCAAGGTATAAAGGGACGGAATAGAGAAGCTGGAGTCGGATTTCTCTACGAAATGCACAGTGGTAGCATAAGAGTCAACAGACACATTGGAACATGGGAAATTCTGTTTATATATACAGAAAAAAAATATTTTAAAAAATCATTGTTAGGATGGTGCAATACTGGCAGACATTGCTGAAAGGTGTTGGGTTCTCTCCATCCTTGGACACATTCTAAAGCTAGTAAGACTCTCAGCAGGCTGGTCCTGTTGGACCTGCTTTGAGCAAGAGTTTGGATTAGGTGAACCCTGGAGGTCCCCTCTAAACTAAATTATTCCATGCATCATCAGCACTAAATCAGATGGGGTTTACCTAGTAGAATTTACAAAACTTCCAAGAAAGGGAAAGCTACAGCATCCTTGGGTAACATTTGTTCTAGTGCTGCACTAGATATTTTCCTTCATCTCCATTCTGAACCTTTTAAGCTGCAGCTGGTAGCTGTTGCCCCTTCTTTTACCATCTGCCACTACAGAGAAGAGTTTGACTCCACTGCTTTCCTAAGTTTCTTTCAAGTAGTTGCAGGCTGTGACTAGATCTGCCTTTAGTGCCCCTTTGCCTGACTGAACAGGCCCAGTTCCCTCAGTCCCCCCTTGTAGTGGCTCAATGTCCAGATGGAGATCAGTGATGAGTCATGTCCCTCAGGGGTCCATATTGGGACCAGTACTGTTTAGTAACTTCATCAATGACACAGAGTGGGATTGAGTGCACCCTCAGCAAGTTTGAGGACAACACTAAGTGGAGTGGTCCAGTCGATGTGACCGAGGGATGAGATGCCATCTAGAGGGACCTAGACAAGCTTGAGAAGTGAGCCCATGTGAAGCTTATGAGGTTCAACCAGGTCAAGTGCAAGTTCCTGCATTTGGATAGGGGCAACCCCTGGTATCAATATAGGCTGGGGTATAAGGAATTGAGAGCAGCCCTGTGGAGAAGGACTTGGGGGTACGGGTGGATGAAAAACTGGATAGGAGCCAGCAATGTGCATTTACAGCCCAGAAGGCCAACCACATCCTAGGGTGCATCAAAAGAAGTGTGGCCAGCAGGTTGAGTGATTCTGCCCGTCTCCTCTGCTCTGGTGAGTACCCCTCCCAGAGTACTGCATCCAGCTGTGGAGTCCTCAGCACAAGAAAGACATAAACCTGTTGGAGCAAGTCCAGAAGAGGTCCACAAAAATAATCAGCACGATGGAGTACCTCTCCTATGAGGAAAAGCTGAGCGAGTTGGGGTTGTTCAGCCTACAGAAGAGAGGGCTCCAGGAAGACCTTATTGCAGCCTTTCAGTACTTAAAACAGGGCTTAAAGAGAAGTATAAACCTTTTAGCAAGGCCTGCTGTGATAGGACAAGGGACAATGGTTTTACACTAAAAGAAAGTAGATTCAGACTAGATATAAGGAAGAAATTTTTTACAGCGAGGGTGGAGAAATGCTGGAATAGGTTGTACAGAGAGGAGGTACAGAGATGTCCCTACTTACTGGAGTAGGGTTGGACTAGATGAACTTTAAAGATTCCTTACAACCCAAACTATTCTGTGATCATACGCAGTACTCCCCTGCTCTACAGGGGTAAACCTGAACAAGCTTTTCTGATGCAGCACAGTCTGCTTTTCACTTTGAGATGAAAGTCAAAATCAAGTGCACAGACTTAATAAAAAACACAAGGCATGTAGTAAATATTGCTTTTGCTGATACATTAGCTGTCCAATAACCTTCCATTGCTGAAATCAAATGAAACTTTGTTAAATCATTCATGCTTCTTCCCACTACTGTATTTAAAACTCCGTCCTGTACCTAGAATTCTAAGTTGCTCATATTTGCTGAAATGCCCATCAGCTTTACAAATCAACTTTATGAATCAACTTAGAAAAGCAAGCCTCTCCCATATGTCTCCTAAATTGGACTCATGTACCAGTTTTCACAATCAAGCAGACAGGGGTAACTAGTGGGTCAACTTGTACCGACTTCAAAGGCTTTCAGTATGGAGAATCAGGCATTTTGTTATGCTAATTGTTCTGATTTGCTAGAAATAAACATGCCCTAAACCAGCTTAAATAAAACCTCAGAGGTAGGGAACAGTTGGCAAGCCCTGAAGGTTCTGCTACAGAGACACAACACATAACATCTGACGTTCCCTAGGGCGCTGTGCTTGATGCTTTGTTTTGCTGGTTTTTGGGGTCTTTTTCCCAAACTGCTGTTTTCTGTAAGACAATGTCGATGGGCATTGAATCAATGTAACAGGATCTTGCATTAAAAAAAAAAATAAAAAAAAAATCATAAAATAGCTCATGTTTGTTAACATGAAATCTCTGAATCTCCATGTTAGAATTTTGCAACTACAGGCTTAGTTTAACAAAAACACAAGCCAACAACAACAACAAAAAAAAAAATGAGGAGCAAATTAAAGCAATAGATGCAAAATACTCATCTGCTGCTCCTTCTGTTTAAAGGGTAGGATTATGGTGCTTAGACCCTACTTGAAGAACACAGCTAACCTCTCAAAACATAGATCACGAAAAATTTGATAAAAAGTCTACCTGTGAAGTGAATTGTTACTTTACATCATATTCCAGTCTACGTAATTCTCCCAGTTCCAGAAAATTCTAGTCTGGCATTTCTGAAGCAAGCTGTACCTTTGCAGAGAGCCTGGCTCCAGTTCTCCCATCTTATAAAGCTGACTCTCCAAAGGCAAGGGGGCCTGCAAGAGGCCCTTCTGCAAGTGCTGTGCATCCACAGTTCCCTGAGACTTTGAAAAAATTGACATCCCCACTTCCCATAGTTTTGTGGCCAATCCCACCTGTCTGAACATCATCAAAGAACAGCAGTAAAGAGAAGGATTTGTAGGTTTGTTTAAAACCATGGGAAGAAAGAAGGGGTGGGGGGAAAAGAAGCAAAATAATAAAATAAAAATAATAAAATTAAAAAATCCAGAACATTGAAAGCAGCACATTTGAACCACAGACATTACAATTTCTTAATATTCCAAATTATTTAATCTTTTAAATTAACACAGTTTTCATTAAAAGTTGAGGTTACTCTGACATTGAAAAAAGGAAGAAGATGAATTGCAGTAACTTAAATAGTATGGCACCTGCTGATCTAAAAGCTAGGCTCTGTTATAAGGTATTTGGTTTTCTGTGATTTTGTTGCTTCGTGGAGTTTAAGATCTATGGGGGGGGTGGGAATTAAGACTTTGCAAACTTCCATACTTCCCACCCTATACTTCTCCCGTGAACGGGCAGTATTTTATCACCTTTTTTCTGCTTTTGGGTTTAGACAGCAATGTTGTCACGGAACATGGCAAAACCCATCCATTGGTAAGAATCCATTACCAGCTGAGTTCTTTGGGGATTATGTTATTATGCAGATGTCATGGAAAAGCTTATTAAACTGAATGAATGTACCATGGCCTGATATGAACTTCATGTAGCCCAGCATTGGCAGGAGAGCCTCAAAATCCTGAAAACAAATCTGGAACCTGATCCATTTTTATAATAAATCTAGATATCCAGAAACTTGTACCTGTTTTCTATACTGTAATTAAAACACAGATTCACTTTAACCTCTCACAATCAATTTCACACACCTCTGTTGGTTTAAAAAAAAAATGGGGGGGGAGGGGGCTTGTTGACGACCAGTCCCGAACCTTATTGCTGAGCCTGATATCTCGTCTTGAGGTTTAGGCCTGTTCGCCTGCTCAGGTTGAAATAGGCACTACGGCTTATTTCCTGGAGGACAATGCCAGCCTGAGGGTTTACTGATTTTTT
>JAAGNO010001296.1:75143-107987 GCA_033439905.1 Ceryle rudis
TAAAAAAAAACCAACAAAAAAACCAACCAACCAAAAAAAAAAAAAATAAAAAAAAAAAAAAAACAAACCACAAAACAACAAAACCCACTTGGCTAGTAGTGGGATTTAATCCATAACTTGCCACCTCTTTATTTCCCATCAAGAGAAAGTCTTGTTTCAGGTCACATCTGATAACTTTTCTGGACTTCATCTGCTGCTGCTGCCCAGAACTTTCTAGTGAGCTGTTTATAGAGACCAAGGAACAAAAGCCTTCTTTGTGTTTTGACTCCTCTGCCCAGTATCAAGGCTCTCTAAGCAGGGATGAAGGCAGCTTCCCTGCAATCTAGGTATGGAGCCTCTTAGGAGGTCCTGACAACAGCTGTCTCAACAGACAGCAGCTTAGCTCTTCCTAGAACAGTCCAAGAAGTTATGAACAGAAATATTATAGGAAGGTCAGCTTCTCTGTCCCCCACCTCACCCAAAGAAGGGAGTCATGTACTTTTTCTTCACCACAGTAACAATACACCAAGAGACTGCCAACGTAACCCACCAAACCCGGAAGGATTTTGTGACTGCTAAGAGTAATAGCTTACTAGCCACGGACTTGGTTTTGCTGCCAATTCGCATTGCTGATGACAGCCACCCCAACCTTAAAATGAGGTAAATCTGACAACGGCTGTCCAGACATACACGTAGAGATAGCACCCCTAGTTAGCAAAGTTTTTAAACTGATACTGTTATTTAGTTGCTCTGGAAGACTGTGCTGTTGTGACTGGACTGGGTTTTTATGAGCTGATTTAAAGACTTCTCAGATAGTCCTTCACCCCGTTGTTCCCTAACATATAATATGCCATTTTTGGAATGGGAGTAGCATTGAGATGTTTGGGCCTTTAACTTATGCTAGAAACATGCTATCATTCTTTTTTTTTTAAGTTCTAATCCATGTGGTTTCAGCTAAATGCAAGTGTCAAAAAAATCAACTGCAAGGCTTGAAATAGGAAATTAGCATAAACATTTTCAAGTGGATAAACAATCAAAAATGGAAAAAAACCCAGCCACCAAAAGCCACCAAACCCCCGCAACAACCAGTTGTGCTGAAAGAGGAACTGTCATATAATTAGGTGATAATAAAAGGAGTTGATCAAGAACGCTTTGGGAATCTATTGTACACAACATTTTGCTTCATGACCTTGGAACAAAAAGGAAACACACACTAATTATCTGCTGATAACCCAAAATTATGAGACACTGTTGGTACTGGGGAATTGGTGTATTACAAGAAGCACTGTGTGACCCCAGCACCGAAGTACAAAAAATCCAAAGGAGTTGAAGAGTACAAAGGTCATGCATTTCCTAGTGATAATAAGGGTATGTGCAATACGTGGGGATTTGATCCACTGAAAGTAAAGAGAAGGAAAACAACCTGAATTACTACTGAAATATAAAATGACTACATTTCACAAATAAGATATAGCTAAAATAAAGGCAAATGTAATTCAGACAACACTTCTAGGAAAGAGAGGGACATACTAATGTCTTAGTTCAAGGCACCAGGGTAAAACATTACTTAGAAAATGCTAGTACCTGGAATAGATTTTATACACCTCCAGCTATGCGTTCATTTTTGGACAGAAAGACAAAACACTGTGCTTCTGAGAGATAATACATGCCCAAAACATATTAGCAACTCAATCATTTCAACAGAAAATGAGTTTTTATACCTAAACATTAGCATGTAAATGCAAACATTTGCTCTAAATTTCAGTCTTCTCTGAAACCTACCTTTCAATTTATAAGACTAGTATAAAACTGACCAGGGATCACTGAGTGCACCACTTAAACATTTTGAGAAGGAAATTAGCTTCTCCATGAAAGAGAACTGGTAAAAATGTAGAAATCTGGTTAAGGTGTATTTGAAATACATTACTTCCACTTCTTATCAGTGATTTTGTGCAACATTCAATAAGAATTTAAATTCTTGCAGGGATGGCACCCTTCCAAACAGAGATGAGAGTGATTTGCCCCACTCCACTATCTCCTCAAATCTGTTTGCTTACTGTTGGATCCAGTCTCAGTCACGACTTAGTAATGGACAGAATTCACAGCTCACCTTTGTACATTCCTATAAATCACAGTCGTCATGTTATGCTCTTCTGTGAAATGTAGGTAGGAAGTCTGCACCAAGGCTCAGACTTTGCCTGTTTACCTCCAAAGACCATTTCTTCCAAGCAGCCATTTCATTTATTTTTAAATAGCAGATCAGTTGTTAGTCAAAACAAAACTTCCTATCCGGAGGGAAACAGGTTCTGTCTAGACATGCCCAAGAGACATTAGCCTTTTTAGCTCAAGTAATCCTTTGGGAGAAGTGCAAGTAGGTATTAAGTGACTAGGTATCAAGTTTGTGAACTCAGAAGATATGAATCCAAGTGGAACAGAGTGGAGAAAAAAAACTGGTCTAGAAGGGTATAGCATCTCCAGGTAAGGTCCAACTCCACCAAAGTAATATGCAAAGTAAAAGCCTGATCTTTAACATTAGTTGTGTGCACACAAATGTTCCAACAACTTCTTATCTTAATGGGAAAAGAGCCTTGTGTAGTAGAACTAAAATAGCTGCGTGCTATTTTGTCTTGTTGATATACATCTGCCTCTACAATGACAACGAGTAAATGTTCTGGTCATGTTCTAAAGGAAAATATGTTTAGTCTTCTAACTTTTCCTAGTTTTAGAGTAGTCTGTGTGGCTGATAAGTCTCTCCATTATAGGGGCTGGTGATTTGCAGACTTTCCTACAGTACATACCAGCTCAAACCAGGCTCCAGAGCTAGAAAGGCCTTCCACTGCACTGTACGAACTCAGCTAAGAGCTAGCAGCAGCAGCACAGCATCTCTGCTTGGAAAAAGAGATTTCCCAGTGAAAAATATAAGCCAGTGTATCCTTTACATGAAAGGAGACAGCAAGGTCTATGTCTAAATTCCAAGAGGCTCCCATGAGGCTGCAAGAGTCAGCAATATTATCACTCAGGGGATAACAGAAGCACGTATGTCAGGAATGCAGAAACCAAAATAATATTATGTCGGAAATCCCTTGCTGAATTTGTGTGCAGTGCAGGTTTTGCTAATTACACAGTATTACACAGAAGGAAGTGAAAATAACAAAGCGAGGATGTAATACATTCAGTCCTTACCAAGAATATATAGAGCCCGGAAGGACCTGACTTAAACCCAATTATATAATATATCAAATCTAATAAGGGCACTTGACTGAAGATTTCCCACAGACAGTAGACCATCTAGGCATACCTTTTTTTTTCCCCCCCCCCTTCTTCCAGTACCAGGAAAAAGGAGGAAGTTTGTTCTTGTTTTCACTTTATTTCGAAGAACTGGCTCAATTGTTTCAGTTCTAAATGATCGAAACCAGAGCGCAGAATTGCTTAAGACAAGCTGGGAAGTCAACAGTAATCTAAAGATTTGAGCTCAAATTCAGTGGTGACAGTATCCAATCAAGCCAAATCATTTCAGATAGGTTTGTCAGGGATCTCAGAGAGTTACTGTGCAAGTATTTCCACTGGTACCTCTTACCTGGCTTTGGCATACTTAAAAAAAGAAATAAAAAAATTCTCGTCCAGTTTTGGAGAAGACTTAAAAACTAACTGATCCAGTTTAGGTGTGGAACTACGAAACCCAGGCTCCCAGCTGGACTGTCACATCCTGGTCCTAAAAACTGAAGTTTATTAGAAGTGCAAAGCCTTTTTGTCACTTGCTTACACTGTTCCCAGCAGGGAGTATTCAACCCTTTTAATTTTCCTCAGAGTTAAGCCTCAGTTCTGACAGACAAAGCATAATTAGCAGAACATACTTTTTTCTTTGACTCCTTCCAGGTGTAACAGTACGTATGTGTATACACATGCACACTGACTCCTTGTCTGGCAGAAGGATGTATCACTAAGGTGATGTAGGCAAGTTCAAGTGGTCTCCCTAACAGTAGAAAGCTGTCTCAGTTTACTTTTTTTTTTTTTTAAAACAGTGTATCTTACAATTTTGAGCACAAGAGATTGTCAGAAAAAAATAAAAGGCTTTAAAAGTCATCATTTATAAAGCTGTACCACGTACGGTGCAGTACAGACACACATTCTTATGATATTAATGAATTAATATGTTTTGGTACATTTTAAAAATGACAGCATCTAAAAGCTTTATGGCATCATTTCTTTTGACTTATGCCACAGTCATTAATTCAAAAACCAGAGCACAGATAATTAAATACTACGGCGACAGACCAAACTCAGACTCTTATATATGTGAACCCGTGTAGACCTTTTCAATTTTTCCTTTACTTCCTATGAAAGCTAAACATTCCCTCTGCAAGGTAACCCTGCTAGCGTACATTAAAAAAAAAAAAGTGGAATATTAGCAAATTAAATATCTACCTGAGAGCTTCATGAGGAGCTCAGATGCTGCCTTGACTGACATGTCCTGCCTCATCACATTTGCCTGTGCTTCCTGTGGCTTGAGTTTCTCCTCAGGGACGTTTGGCGCTGTGGCTTCAGATTCATGGCTGAACACATAGCCAGACTGAGACAAGGCTGAACTCGCAGCTTCTTCATCCTTAGGCTCCTCTTTCACTTTAAATTTAGGAGTCAAGGGCTCTTTTTGATTTGCAGCTGTCAAGAGAAGGAAAGAAGTGAGATTTAATAAGGTATGCAATATATAGTCATAGAGCAGCTAGTAACAGGAAGAAACCATAACCTGAATAATGCTAGAGCAGGTATGGAAGCAAGCATCTCAAACAGTACTCAAAGATGCTTCAAGAGGTAAATAGACTTCTGCATCTTTTGAGACAAAAACTGCATGTACCAGAGCTCAAGAAACGACACTCTGCTCTACAAACCCTGGACACTGGTTTGTAGGTCTTGATGGAAGTTTAAAAGATCATTTGACATAAGGAAAATTTGGCAAAGCCCTAAGTACTACATATTGAGTTCTCAGAGCATGGAAAAAAGGCAAGAGACAAAGAGTAGAAAGATAGAAAACCCGAGGGGAGTAAAAGGGAAAAGACAACAAATTCTTAGGTCCTAAAAGTTGGTATTTGTTAAAGAGAACAGAGGAATGTTCAGAAGACAGCTCTGCACTGGAAGATGCTGTTAGAGCAGTGTTCCAGGTTCTATGTGCATGAAAAAGCAAGCAAGTTTAGAATAATCCTTTCAAATATTCCATGTAAGCAGCTGCCCAGCCTCAGAGAAGGGAACAGAGTCCTTGGGGCTGCTTAAAATCTACACACTGAACAATGTTGTTGAACAGTCTTTCCCATACACTTTGACAGCAATAGATCCTTTGCACTGCATTTGGTTGAAGGGATAAAGCCAAGAACACCTCTTAAACAATACTTCCAAACCCAACCAATATAAATTCCCAGGCAGACTGTGTGACAAACAGGAGAAAGAAGCTGCACTTTTTATATTTCTTTATGTTTGACCAGTAAGAGGTACTTCCTTCCCTGTGTTTTAGTGGCTTTTTCTTGTTCAAATTTTCACTTTTAATTCTCAGTAACACCAGCAAAAGACTTGCTCAGTGGCCTAAACGTTGACATCCTTCTCACCACTCTACCTTTGTCACCACAACTATGAAAGGTAGAGCATCTCTCCTACAGATCTTCTTCCTTCTACATGACAATTCCCTGCCTACCTTCATGAATAACTCTTGCAGATGAACTCTGTCAAATCTCAGTCAGACCATGGAAGAAGAATGTTCTCCACCGCCCCTTTCACAGGCTGCAGCAGGGCATTAGAAGCCAACGTGCACTGCCTGCTGCAGAGAGCTGTTTGTTTTACAAAGCCATTACATACATGAACAGGAAAAGCCGAGGAACTGGCATATCACAGGGATGGCACTATCCAACTGAAGGGGCAGGGTACTAACAGATCAAATCAGCTCCACAAAATCTGGCAACATTCACTTGCTTAAGCCCTTGATCTACTGTCTCCTCCTCTTCACTGCTTCTTACCTAGGGTCCATCTCCTCACTTTCCTGGCTGTTTTTCTTAGATATTCTCAGCAGCTCCCTCAAAATCTGACTCCTAGAGAATCTGAATTCTTGTATCCCACTGTGAAGTGCTCACCATCTGCCAGAGATCTCAGCCCTAGAGCGCGGGATACAATTAGCATCTTTATCACAAACAGACACTTCCGTTTGCTACTTTTGAGCTTTGTTCATTTTTGACACAGTCCATTGTTTTGTGTTTGGAGGTAGTTTTTTTAATATTATTTTTTTAAAGGGACTGCATCAGCCTGTGACACAATACTTAAATCTTTCCAGTTTATATTTCAGAGTTGTTTGCTTTTTCTCCTTTGTTACTGGTTGGCAAACTAATACCAAAGAACAAGATTAAAGCAAGTGGTATAAACAGTGTACACATAAGCAGCACGTACATGCACAATGGTGCTATTAATTACTTCAGAGATTAAATTACTTATATATGTAATTTTTAATGACCTATAAGCACTTTTACCAGTTTTAGGAATTACTTTCCATCACCAGGGATAACAATGCTGAAATTATGCTGACAACAAGTCAACCAGTCTGCAAAACTCATAGACATAATCTAAACGAGCTCTTCATGAGATCTGTATACTCAGTTTGTCCCTGCGTGGGCCTACCAGACATCACCTATGAGAAATAAAAAACCTGGTCATGGTCTCACAACCCAGAGGAGTCCTGAAGATGTGCGTTTGGCACTGTTACGTGAAGGAGAAAAACACAGACTATTGTTCTTTCTTAAGTAGCTGGTTCTCCCTACTCTAGCTGCTTTGCTTTGGGCAGAAGACAGAATTAATAAATTAATAAAGAAGTAGGGGTTTATTTCTTTAATTAACTAACAACACATTCCTTCAACTGACCACACTTTCCAAAAGTCAAACATTTTAACTGTAGACAAATGGAAAAAGTGTAAGAGTTGTTTACCTCATTTTCCTTCACCCAGAAACCCAAACCAAATAAAATCACTAATAAAAAAACCTATTGGGTTGGTTTCAACCCAACTGCTTCAATTAATGGGGCTTCTGCTTCAATTAGTGGGGCTTTTTGTCTTTTTTGAAATATACTAAATCAGATTCCAATGTAAATGAAGCCTAAATAGAAGGACAAATAAAAAACAACAGGGAAGGCTGTCCAGTCTATCATATCCATACATTAAAACTAGATGGAAAAAAAAACAACCACCACATCTAAAACCAAAACCCAAACAATCCCATAATCAACAAAAAACCCCACCACTCTTGCCTCTGTCCCATCTTGGATCCAGAGTTATGGGCAAAAGTGCTAACACATGGGAACTACGATGCACCCACTAGTCATATTAGGGAGAACAATAAACAGATGGAAGAAAAAACATTGCAAATAAGGGAAATTCAAAGTTTTGGTTTTGTTTGTTTGTTTGTTTTAAATTGGTCCCAGTCAAAGCAAACTATGATTGAGCAATCTCTTAAAAATTAGAACTTGACAAGGATTAAGAAGATGACGTTGAAGTCTGTTAAAGTGTATTTGAACCACAAAAATATTACCCCCCAGAAGGAATAAAACCTTCTATCTACATACAAAAATAGATACACATACATATACTTAATTTGTATTTAATTTACATTCATTCTGAACTGCAATGAGAACAGACTAAAGGATGTTTTGCCTGAAGACTGAATCCAAAAAAACCAGCAATTTAATTTTGAAATACACAGTGAGAAAAAAAAAAACAAACAAAACAACCCAGAATAAAAGTCAAGAAACAAAAACATGAAAACCATCACCCGGCAAATGCAACCAACAGGCAGCAGCACTCTCTCAAGCAGGGCTGATAATTCTCCATTTGTTCCATTCCACATCCATTTATAAACAGATCAAAGAAGATTCCAGACTGCTGATTTTTATCTTCCTGGCATCTAGAATCATTTGATCCATTTGGCAAAAGACGATGATGAAAGTTGTAACACTTTCCTCAAACTGCCAAATGCCCTAAGAAAAGCTTTGGGCATCTGCCACTAATCTGAAACACTCTGCTAACTGCATCAGTCCCCTTACCAGGATTCCTAAATGCTCTAAATGTTTACAATTGAAAGAGGAAAAATGGGCTGATTACTTCAAGCCAAGCTCAATGTTACAAGTCACAATCAGCAAGTCACCATTCCATCTGTCTAAGCAAAGAACATGAGAAAGGAAATGAAACCCCACAACAAAAATGCTATCACAAAAAAGGCCATGAGAAAAAAAAGCATCTTCAGAGTCATCACAGTTCCTTTCAGTGCAGACACCACCACAGTACATCGCTGCTTATTTTACAAGTGATGCTGGGCTACCACTACAAAGATGGTAGTCATGGCATGACTTGTACTGAGAAAGAAAGAGGAGTGTTTTATGCAGGTCCTACTGGAGCTAGAACACCTGAATGACACTGGGAGCCTTCCATTCCAGGTGGTAAACTGTGAGCTCTGGTGACTGAAAGAAACCAAGGACCTTTGACAGATCAGTCCTGCAGTATTTGGAAGACACATTTGCCCAACTCTGGGCATCATTGTCCTGAAGGCAGCTGTGGTCAATACAGGGTAAGACTTGAGTCTTCACTCTAGTAATTGAAATGTGCAGGTAGGTGTTGCCATTCTGCATGGAGACTACAGCCTATATTGGATGACATTCAAGAAGTAAGAGGTACAAAGACAGCAGAAATTGCCGCCGGTGAGCTTTGCAAGAAAAACCTATGCAATTCAAACCTGTTGGGGAATTTCCAGACTAGGAACCAACTGGGCTGATAAATAATGTTCAGCTGATTAAACATAGGGGCTCTCTAGATGGTAAGTGTCCCAGAAGGAGAAATACTGTTCCTCTGGCAGGACAATCTAGCCAGACTCTCATTTCTTTTTAGTGCCTTCTGCCCTGAATATTCATCTGTCCCAGAGCACCTTATGTTACCTAACCCACCTGGGAGTGCTAACTCAACTACATCTCATTTTCAAAGCACTCTGCTCTGAGCCAAATAAACTAACCTACAGGGCTCCAAGGAAGAGATGTGAACTGTCAGTGAGAAAGCTACTTATGACTCAGTGGCACTCAGCATTAAAACATTTCTTTTTATCAAAGCAGTGGCATGGCAAAATAGACAATCATGAGAAGTATGATGATGCCAAGACTTTCTAACTCCGGGCTTCCAGAGACCACTTAAAATAGGATGTCTTTCAAATCATCTTGCTTAAGTATGTTGAAAATGTGTAAGCAGAGGTTAAGAAAAGACCAGCTAACTATCCTTATCTTCTCTAAAGCTGCTTTTGTTGAAGGAGCTGTAGTTGAGCAAAATGAGACACAGCACTGGAGAACAACCAGTCCTGCTACTGTCCCCTCAAAGTTTCACAGTGTTCTAGTCCAAGTGGAATGCAGGAATTAGGCAAACTGCTAACGCACTGGTAGGACCACACACATCCCCTCATGGCCCACAATGTCTGTTATACAACCCAAGTCCCTCTTGCTAAACAAGTTCGTAATATCTGCCACAACCATCTTCTCCTTTCAGGGTAAAAATCAAAATAACAGCAGAATAACCAAAAATCAGAGGAAGCTGGAGAAAAGGGGGGGGAGGAGAGTGAAAGGAGCAAAGGCAAACTAGTTGCCAATAGGAAAGAATTTTTTTTCAGCGTGGAAGTTTCTTCTCACTACAAAGGCACCGAAACAGAGGAGAGAAACACCACTAGACTGACCTTTATGTTTGTTTAAGAAAACCAAAACCAAACCAAACAATCAGAGATGATTGAACTAACAATGTTTTCAACTCCTGTTTTGCATAGATGTGAGAGAAAGCCTTTGAGCTAGGACTTCTGCTCAGTGTAATGGTGTAATCAGGGAAAGAAAAGAGCCATCAGTCTAGACTAGTCTTATACTCCAAGTATAAGAGTTTGTGTAGATATTAAAAGTAATTTGTAAGCACAGAGCTGGTGCAGAATCATGTCTTAAATTGTACTGGGCTGAATACAGAAAAAAAGCAGTTTGATATTCTGCATCTTAAATGACTGAATCGGAACAGAGTCTACACTGCTTTATCCTGCTAAATTCTACATATTCCTTCAAGGTGCAAAACATGGTGGGTATCATTTTAAGGGTGCTGGGAAATGACAGATGTAAGACTATCAATTGCTGAAAAGAGATTTTAAGGGTGGTGACATGTCAGTGGCAAAGATTAGTACAAGCTTTTATTTGCCCGAGTTTTAATTAGTTGTGCTATTGTCCTTTTTTCAGTCTTACTTTAAATTAAAGGTCTGTATGGAAATGATGAAAATGTGAATCTGGAGAGACAATTCCAAGACAAACTTTGATGCCGTCAGGGTATTTACACTGAGAGCAGCATTATGGAATTCACAGTATTTTTAAGTTAAGGATATGGCTCATTAATTGCCAGTCCTGTGTGCTTACATATTCTAATTGAAATTTTACATTCTGGCATAAACTATGAATGCTAAATATAAGCAACATGGTCTTTTCTTTGGAACCTGCTACACAAATACATCAATTATGACAGTTTAATTGGATGTGCTTTTATTTTATTAAAAATAGCTGTTTGAAGAGTTGAAGCCACTCAGTTCAGCACTGCCGACGGCAAATGCTAAAACTTTTCACATTACTTGTGTTACCTTTAAGGAACGCAGTAATTTTCAAGAGCCAAACAGAACAAATAACCTGATTATTCAGCTTATCTACTAATATTTTGTATGTAGCTGTTTGATGATTTACTGTTTCATTCATCCATTAATGGAATGCAAAGTCCAAATATTTTGGACAGTCAACAAAATCCCATGGTGGCATTATTTTCCAAAATAAAGATTTGACTCCTCACATGATAGTGACAACAGATATAACTTCAACAGGGAGAAAACTCGGTTTCTCACTTGTTTAATATGGAGAGCCCCAAACCCTCAGCATGTTCTCTCTCCTTTCTCTTATTTTAAAGTTTTTCCATGCAAGTAACTTGGGGGACATAAAAAGAACTGCCAAAGCAGGGCACACTTGGTAATACATGCCATCATGAGATGAAGAGCCCCGCCTTCTGGAGTAATGCACTGGGTGAACACAGAGAGGTGGGGGAGAGAGGCCAGCAATGAAGTATGCTTTACAATTACTCTTTCCACACACAATTCCTTTGAGATCAATAGTGGAAGAATCCCATTCATTTTGATAGGATTCATTTATTTTCAAATGTTATGAAAAGTAACTGCGGCACAGAACATTGGCACAGTAATAACTTCACTAGAGTACACAGGCCATTGTATGCTGGATCACCGGGAAAGCTGGGGTTTATTACAAAGGAAAACAAGCCTTCAAAGCGAGTGGAAGGACATCAGTATTTAAGGAGATGTGTTGTGTAATGTCTGCCACTGAAACTTTTGAAACGGGAAAAGCAAATACTCTGCAAATTAAGATATGAATGCAGCTACAAAGTCTTAATGTGGAATTATTGGACTAGGGGAAGAAAACATTCTGGCAAAGCACTGATCCACCAAAGCACCCGGGCAACTTAAAGCAGACAAGCAGTCTTACTGAAATAAGAGGAGGAAGGTTTGAATGTAAAAAAAATGCCACACTTAAATATTCTTCTGTTTATACATTGAGTCACCTGCTAATTGTCTTTACAAACAATAACCCTTTGCAAATTTAAATAAAATTTCAGAGAACCCTTTTAAATTTCTTGTGAATTTAAAAGCATCTCCTACCTTAAACTAGGACCTAGTGAATTGAAGCTGGAATAAAAATCAGTTATGTTCTTATTTTCAGATTTACATTTGGTGATGTGTGCATTGCCTTATTGCATAAAACATGTAACTAAAACACTTTCTGGCAAGCAATGACATAGAATTAGGGCTGAAGGGATCTCAAAAGGTCACTCGCACCCATGTTTCTCAACATCTTTACATTTTAAAGTTCCTCTACACCTTTCTGGAGAAAAAAAATTAAAAATCAGAAGCCATTTTGAGCAGTTTCACCACAATTCACTTCTGGCTCACTCAAAATCAGGTCTAACTTTGAACATCAGTAAACTTTTTTCCCCATTTAGCTTCTCTATAGCTCACTGCTTGTTTTTGTTCAGCTGAAATTTCTTGCTACTGCTTCTGACGTCCTGTGGTTCACTGACTGAGATACACAGATCTAGTTCATCCTACTGCTTAATATGTGATCAGTAGATGACGGGTACTTATCTAACCTGCTTTTATCTTTCTGCACTGTCAGAGATGCCGCAGTCTCTCCAGACAAACTATCACAGTTTAGCTACCTCAACTTACGGAAGGATTTTCCTAATGCCAACTTAAACCCCACAGCAATATAAACCTGTTATTTTTGGTTATTTTATTTCCTCCTGTCCATGACAAATTTCTAAATGCATTAAAGGCCTATTAATGACTCAGTCTTCTCTACAGGCTTCACAACTCGCTCCCTTTTGTCCATTCTCACTGGCCATGTTTTCTAAGCCTCCAGTCATTTCTGCTGCTCTCCTCTGAAGTCTTTCCAACTGTCTGCACTCTTCATAAACTACAGTGACAAAACCTTGGACTTCAGCAAAACTGAGAAGAGCAGGACTGTTTCTCCCTTCTCTGAGGCTGTTTCTGTCTGTCTACATCCCAGTACAATGACTGCCTGTTTCACACCAGCATGGCATTGCTTACTCCTGTTCCTTTCCCACAGAACTGTTACCCAGCTAGTTGCTCCTGGGTTTGCATTTGTGCAACTGTGCATATATTTTACAGATCTCTTTCGACTGTGACTCTTCTGACTGGGAACTACTTTCAATGTACTGTTTTCCAACCATCTGATACCTACTTCATCTAGACTGGAAAGATACTACATTACACAATTAGAAATAATACTGAGAATCAAGATAATATACATGCTTATTAAGATTCCATTTTAAAATTCATAATAGTTAAAGAAATAGCCATTTTGCAGCATCTTTCACCCTAGGTGCACCGGTTACACTTCTGGCAACTGTAATCCTTAGGTATAAAAGGAGATGAGCACTCCCAGAAAAGTAAGAGGCTGAAACTGCACAGAAATGAAAACCAACAGGCCCTAAGGTCTCACATGAAACTGGAGGCTCACAAACTGACACCAGCCAAGAAGAGGAGCAATAAACACTGGCAAGCAGAAATAAAGTTCATTTAAACCATCAATACTCAATAAGAATAAATGCCAAATTCTAAAAGTCTATATATCTATCTACTGCTTCTTTCTTAGCCACAAGGCCTGTCAGAGAAGAAAATTAGATTGTTTTGACATAATTTGGTCTTGACAAATCTATGTTGGCTGTTACAATTGGCATATACAATTTGAGATGTCAAAAGATTTATGTCATTGAAAAGGTAGGGCCAGTAATTGAAGTTCTGATGGGCCTAACAAGAGAGTGTTGTAATAAAGAAATTACTCAAAGGAACTCAGTTCAGCACAGCAAGCAGTCAAAAAAATGCAGCTAATACTTAGCCAACTTGCTAAAAGAGCATTACTTCTACTCTAAATTTATGCACACTGTACAGAGGAAAGCATGAGCTAAATGTATACAACACAATACAAATCTCAGGAGAAAAGAAATGCCTTTCCTTTTAACATTGCTCTTCTTGTGTAGTAAACTTGGTGACTGGCAGTACATTTTCATCCAAATATGCACACATACAAAATTACAGATACATCTCACTCCCTTAGTGACTTTATAACATGTTGCTAGGTAACAGTACATATAAGTCAGGCTTCAAGACCTTTAGTAAGTCACCATAAAATAACTGCAAAGGCCTTTTGCATGAATAATGTACATTTGAATCCTTTTTCTGATGCCAATGGATGAAAACACGACTGTCTGCCAAACTGTAAACAGCTCCCCATCAACTGCTATGTGAAAATCAACCCATCAAAGTGCTGTATGTTTTCTCAGCTTTCAAGCTTTTGCCCCTCTCCTGCTTTCTGCTCTCACTCTTGCTACATGCAGCCATCATGAGCACCACCATCTACAGGTTAATACAGTTGATGAGTTGATGCGTTGAACCGCTTCATGCCCAGCAACGCAAATTTAAGACAGACATCAAAATGACAACATATTGGGGGCAGCTGTCAGACAACATAAAATATACATTTCATATAGAGTCCAAAATTGAAACTCAATTAGAAAAATGTACCACTAAAAATTGTACAAGCAAATTAAAACAGACTCATCCTCACTCATTTTTTGTTGGTCATAATAATAAATTATATCAACAGATTATTTGGGGGGTTTTTACGGGGAGGTTTCAGTGGCTTCTTCCAACCCACACAGCAAAGCATTTTTGTCAGCCCATTTCACCTCCTGCTTGTCCTCAGGCCTTTTCCATTTTCCCAGTTGGCTCCATGAAGCCTCAGGCTTGATTTCTTGTGTTTACCCATTCTACTTGATTCCCCACAGGAACTGGGATCCCAGAGGTATAAAGGTCTGGGCAGATGAGGACAGCAAGTGTTTCCTAAATAAACGGTTGCAGTTTCACCAAAGCAATGGCAGTGGGACAGAGCTAATTGCTTAGTTTACCTGACAATGAAATTTGCTAAAAATGCAACTTACATTCCATTTAAAGGACAAGAATGACCAATTGTTCTCTATTGAGAAGGGCATCTTCTATCTCCAAAGTCTAAACCTTGCCATAGGGACTGCCATGTCCTTGTGAAACAAAAGTTTCTTCAATGATATTTTTCCTGAGTTTTCTCTTTAAAAGTGAAAGGCCGTTTTGGAAAACATTTAGTAAAGCACATCCCCCCAACTCGTCCAACTGCTCAGTCAAATCAATAAAAGAGTACATAAAATATAATAGATCCACCCTAAACACATCTTCCACTTCAGAGTCTCACATACGAATATCATTCTTACTGCAATAATCTGACAGTGAAAGAAAGCACAATAAACACCTGCTTTGCATTAGATATGGATTGCAATAAAAGTAGCAAAAAATTTAAAAGCTGTTCATAAATATTGAGGACCATGCTTTTTTAAGTCTTAGTAATCAAGAAATGCAGTAATATTCATACTTTACATGTATTTACAAGTTAGACCTCAAACACTACTCTGAAAGGAAGGTGACCAATACTTTATTGGTCCTATTAAACAGATGGGTCAAGGCAGAGAATCTTCTAACATGCTGGGAGCTTGTGACCCTCAGTAATTTCAAACCACAGCTACAGGCATTCAGCATGCCTAAGAAACACACCAAACGAGATTTGCCAAGGTAAGTGTCAACGAACATGAAAGCCTGGATAAAAAGTTCTCGCTCCCAATCCCAGCAGTTAAAGAGCAAGATCCCGCTTTTCTCTCACTGTTTCCCCTCCTCCCTCCATCATGCACCTCTCCCTATCAAAATAAATAAGAAATTATAAATTAAGAAGTTGCAATGTTTTCCTCCCTGCAATTCCATGACTTAGAAAACCCAAGGCAAAGTGTTTCTTAGCCCACAAAGGAGCAGCTGATGCTGCCGCTTGCTGCTCAATTACCTGACAGCTTCATAAGAAAATCTGATGCCATCTTGACAGAGATGTCTTGGCTGAAGAGTGCTGATGCTGTATTGGCCACAAAGTCAGGGGAGTCTTTCAGCTTTGTGTTGTTGGGAGCTCTGTCAACAGTGCTAAGAGCAAAAGGTGCAGCTGAAATGCCATTGTCATCTTTGGGCTCTTCTTTCACTAGTAAAGGTGGAATACCTCCACTAGGCTGCCCAGCCACATCAGGTGTTTTAGATACAGATGCTGATCCCGTAAGGTCAGGTCCACCTCCTTCCCTCTGTGGTCCCAGGCAGGTGTCACTGTTTAGCAGCGGTGACCCCTTCGCCTCTGTTTCTGGCATTTCCTCCTTCACTTTGGATTCTGTCCTGAGGAAATGTTGATGACAACGCATATGGAGTTTGAGGCTGAAGTGGCGGGAAGAGGTAAAAGGGCATAGCTGGCATTGAAAGGTCTCACCCCTGTCTTGGTGCTGATGAACCTGGTTCAAGAGGTGAAAGATAAAAGCATGTATTAAGCAAAACAGTTTAGTAGCATTATAGAAATCTCTACTGTACACTTACTTCTCAGAGTATTTGAAAAGAAGAAGTTAACTAATGAGTGAACTCTTCTTTCTGAGCACTTGGAAAGAGGTCAGGCTCTAAGAACAGTAGGATTCTTTCACACATAAGTCAAAGAACATAAACATCAGGCTCAAATGAAAAAAAAATAAAAATCAGGAACATCTGTTTTTGCAGCATGGAAATGATGAAGTCTGCTTTGGATCAAACAGTCCTTACAAACAGATCCTGATGAACTGTCAGTGCAGAAAAAGACTTCCAAACCGTAAGTAGTAGCTTTCTTGATTAAAAACCAACCACACGCACAAACCAGTATCTATTACAGGATCTGCTAAGCACAATCATTCTGTGCAGCCTCATAAATAACAGTTGTTCAGAGCAACCCAGCAAAGCACCAACCTGCATAGCAATGTCCATCATCAATTCATACATCATTAGAGTGAAAATACAGTACCTGACAATACCAAAGCACTATTGAAACAGTTTGTTGCAAATTAATTCTACCAGAAAATAAATAGCTCTGTTATGATAAAATGCAAACATAAGAGATGGTGTTTGCCATTTCTTCTATTTTATCAGTCAATTAATGATCACAGTTAATCTTACTGTCCTCTTATTTTGACTGCAGGCTCTCTCTCACGCTCCAGGATGACTAGAATGCTTAGTATCCTCAGGCCTGATCCTGACTACCTTCTAAAGAGAACACTATCCATCCATATCTAATGGTTTACATATTTGAACAGACACACTCCTTAATATAAAATATATACATATAATTATACAGTTTCCTGTTTAACACAGTTACTCATGAATGGGAAGCAATAATTGAGCCCAGCCACAACAGTGGCAGGTATACAGAGTTTTTTCCTTAAAGCTTCACAAATTAATTTTAAATCCTGACAGTAGCAATCCAGGCTACTCTCTGCAGAAACACTGGCAAATACGTGCCTTTGTTCCTTACTAATTGATGATCTTGTGACCAGGACTAACTGGCACCAGACTGAGCTCCACACCTTCATTTTCACTTGTGACTCGAGTTGGTTGGAAACATTTCAATGAGACAGATTTTTGTTGGAAAATGGCAATTCGTTGATTGCAAAATATTTCACCTGAAACACAGAGAGGTTTGATGAATTCTCGGCAGACAAGGTGCGATTCCCTTACCCTACTGGGTGACACTCTACCACCGCTGCCTGGGCTTGGCTCAGAAGCAATCAGCTGTGCCAGGGATCCAAGGCTTGCTGCTATAGCCTTGGGGTCCAGAAGCCCCAAGAGCTCCAGCCCTAATCAAAGCACAGCTCTACACCAGGGTGCCTAGGAAGCTTCGCTTTCGCTAAGGTTTTCAGTACTTTCCAGTTTCCTGCAGAGCTGAGATCTAGATCCCGAG
Source organism: Ceryle rudis (assembly GCA_033439905.1). NCBI lineage: Eukaryota > Metazoa > Chordata > Aves > Coraciiformes > Cerylidae > Ceryle > Ceryle rudis. Next base: position 92,587 of record JAAGNO010001296.1, read on the forward strand.
AGTCCTGCTGCAGATGCTGAAGAGCTCTCTGGTAACAGCAGCATTTCCTGACACACCTCTGTCAAAATTCAGGTTGGGAGTTTCCATGGTTGTAGATACGGCCCGATTAATTTTCTGTACTGTAAGCGGAATTCAGTCACAAGCTCTCATCTAGCAGTTCCCAGCTCTACATACACAGGACTTGAATTCAGGTCTGCTGAAATGCAAAGATGAGACACATCCCTCTTTAAGTCCTTTTTGCATTCGGTGAAGACACATTTCATTAGTGCTGTATAACTTTCCATTCAGTAGCTCTTCGAGGGCTCTGGAGATTAGGTACTAAACAAACAGACAGCAAGAGAGAATTTCTCTTGGCCAGCACCTTTACAGAATGATATTCTCAGTGTTGTATAAACACGACATTTACAGACAAAGTAACTCTAGATTCTTATAATTGCACCTGACAAAAAAAGCCAAAACAAAACATAAAAAAAATAGAAGGTAATGCTAACCTAAGACAACTTTAAAGCAACAAACTTGCAGAAGAATAACAGCACAATAAATTCTAAATATTAACAGGCTACAATGGAAATGACAACCAGATTGCCTGTCCACACTACTGGAAACAGGATGATCTGTGAGCACAGCAGAATGTGACCACTCTTCTTCATGAAGAGCACTGAAATGTAGTAATGGTAGCAAGTTTTCTCACCATGGCAACTTTAACTCTTACACCCACTGAGATTCTGTGAGCCAGGGTTTCTCTCCAGGATCCCCTTCAATCAACATTTTCCTGCCTACATATTTAACTACTACTTCTAGAGGCTCCTTATCACAATCATCAACACAATGAAGGCTGTCACTACTGCAGTCAGGTGGCAAAGTCTGTGTGGGAGCCACCTCTTCTCCTCAGGAGTATGGCATGTAGCTTTTGAGAATGGATCAGAACACGGCGGGACTGATTTATCTGATTTGGGTTTTTCTCCCGCCCAAAGACAGCAGCAGGATCACCAATCAGTTTCTCATAAATCAAATTACATTTATAATTTGCAGCCAAGGAATGGTAGAATTTAAACCCAACTATTTTGAGTTTTGAAAGAAAGAATTTTAGATCTAAAAAAACCCCAAATATATGAAACAACATCACGTCCAATATTTAGTTCCCAATGTCCTGAGTCAAGTCCCACCATAAGATTTTTTTTTTATATATTTTAAAAAACCCAAACAAAATTTTAAAATATTAATGCTATTAGAAATAGAAGCTAAGAATTAAAGTCCCTTTAAAGCAAAAAGTCACTTATTTTCTCATTTGCCAGCAGCTAAAAGAGCCAGGAATTGCCATTCTATGCTTTTCAGAGGGAAAAGTCAAGGCAGCAACTACTTTCTGCAGAATAAGAAACAAGAAACCCTGTAGAGCTACACAGAAAGCCACAGGGGAGATATCCAGGTCACGCAAAGTTTGAGTCCAAAAAGCTGTCTTCTCCCTCCATGAGACAGAGAATGCTCTTACACTTTACTAATGCTACTCAAACCATCAGATGTCCTCTTTAGACTCAACTAGGCTGTTCCTACAAAGAACCACAGGCAGGAGGAGACGAGGGCAGCTGACAGGTTTTCTCCAAAGTCCAGTCTGAGCCGACTGCTGCCAGATCCGGATCTTTGAATTATGTTGCAACAAACCGCAGTGCATGGTACTTTCAAAATGCCATCAAACTCCTGTTTGACTTATGTCAGAAACATTTAAGGACTTCTGCCTTCGGAGTTTATTTCGGATATTCTCCTTGACTGTGCAAATCATCTTCTTTTAACCCAGCAGTCCTCCCAGTCTCATGCACATGCAATAATTTTCAACAGAACTATAGACTCCTTAGAAACTTTAAGCATTGTTTGAGGACTTGGGTACAAATTATCTATTGGTCAATTTTTAAAAATTTATTTATTCCATTTTCTCTTGCTGCCTCCTCATTCTTACACTGCAGGAACAAAAAAAAAAAGAGGCTGTTCAATTTATCCTCTCCATCACATGCATTATTTCATCATACCTCCTTTCTATACCTGGCAGCCCCCTTTTTTCAGTTTCCTTCTTCAAAGGCAGTTCTTGCCATCCTACTAATCATTTTCATTGCCAGCTTTTAAAAACCCTTCCATTTGTGATACATCTTTTTGATGCAGTGACCAGAAGTGAATACCCTAAGTGGCAGCATGCCATATGTTAATAATAGCATTGTAATATTTTTGGTGTTATTTCTCTTCTATTCTACAGACACTCAGGTATCTAATGTACTTTTTAACCACTGCTGCACATGCCAAGAGAAGGTTTTCGTTGAACTGTCTACAGCGATACCCAGAGACTTTCCATGAGTAGTTACAGCTCATTATATCAGACAGCCAGGTGCATGATTGCTCATGTTTCCAAGGTGCAGTACCTTGTATTTGTCAACAGTAACTTTATTTGCCCCCTTGTTATCTGTAAACCCGCTTTTTTATTCCCTTTCAGGCTTTGCCTTTTCTAATCTTGATTCACGCACGCAGGGTTGTACCGTCTGCAATTCTCTTACCCACAGTCATCATTTTGCACAGATTGCATTTGCTAAGATATGCACAATTCCACTCTTAGCAGTGGAACACCCCTCTGTTAGTCTTTTGTCATGCTTAAAATTGCTAATTCCTTCCTACCCTTTGTTTTACTGTCTCTTGGTGAATTTCTTAATTTGCCATAGTACATCACATTGCTTAATTTATTTGGCAGCTTCTCAGTGAGAAGCTTTGCCAAAGGCTTTTTTAAAGACCAAATAAATTTCAACTGGTTCTCAAGTCCATGATTTTCCTGACATGCCCAAAACATCTTAGTAGAAGAGCACATGATTTTCTTTTACAGAAACCACATGCCCCTATCATATCACATCATTCACATCATTGTATTTTTTCCTGTTACATTTTCCACTGACATACTGACATTTCTGGTATCATAGTTTCTCATAGTATCAGCAGTTTCTTAAATCATCTTTTCATACTTAAAAGCAACATCCCATATGATTTACCAGACAATTTAAGTCATGGGAAGTACACACTGGCCTGTACAGATGTACCACAGTTAGAATACATGGGATCCCACTTCAGAGGGTACAGCGGGGTACAAGTAGGGGTGAAGGAAACAGTGACGTAGGCATGACCTGCAATTCTGTAGTACTGGCGAGGCAGAACTTTTCCCCTTCCTTAAAGTTGGGGTAATGCTTTGCACAGACTCTCCGGTTGTGAGGCACAGGAAGGGAAGGACTGGCATTCACCTTTCTTCTGTGGGAGTTAACAGGGTTTTTTCATTATTATTTTTTTAAGTACTCAGAATAAGAGGAAATAAGTTTGGTTTTTTTTTCTGAGAACATTCATCTATAAGCAAATTCAGAACACAAGGGAGTCAGGGTGCTGAATCCATTCACTGCTCTGTTTGCTCCCAGCTATTCACTCTTCACTTACTTTCTGTGATCTATTGATCAATCTTTGTTTTTTTCTCACCAACTTTCAAGGGGATTAACATTTCCATGAGGGGCATCTGTTTAAGCAACTACTGGCCATTTGGCCACACCTGTCTACCCACTGATGGTTTCTTCTGGTTTGTTTAGTTTGTCATGTCTTTTAGTAAAATGTCCTCTTCTGCAACTACAGCTGAGTACACTGAAGAGGTTTCCATTCTGCATCTGTCATGTGCCCTCTGCGTTTTCACTGCATGTTCTTTTCTGACAAGTCCCCTCATTTTTAAAATATTACTTTCAAAACTTTCAAAAGTTTAGTGCTGCAGTGCTAGTTTTGACATGGTCATTCCCCTCAGGACACATGCATTATTTATATAGTATTTTATTTTTGAAGCTATTTCCTTGCTTTGCTTGAAAGCGAAGGAAAAAATGGAAAAAAAAAAAAAAAAGCCCTTCTGCAGGGCTGGACTGGACTAGGTATTAATTTTTTTTTTTTTTTCCTTCAAGATTTAAAGTATCAATGCATATCCTGTTTTATCCTTGTCTCATACGCAAAAAGTGACAAGATTAAAAGGCAGATATTTAAAGTCACTCATGGCACCTGCCTGAGACTCAGTGGCACAGACTTCACTTGCTGGAAAGCTGTGCCAGTTTGTATTACCTCCTCTCGACTGAGGGGAGGCAATGGAATCTCAGGTGCCTCCCAGGGCTCTTCAAGGTTAGCTTAAGCCAAACTAAACAAAAAATCCTCCCATAAAACACAGTCAACCTCCTTCTCCCAATATGGTGAAGATGCTTTGAAATAATACCTGTCCCATACTTCACCAGAAAGGATTAGAAATGCTTATTCAGTTGTCTGGCCCTGTCTGAAGAAGGAAGAGGGAAAAGCGAGTCACTAAGAAGTGGGGAGCACCTGGCTACATTTTCAGGGCCTTTCCTTATTCCCCACTACCATCTAAGTAGTAGCCTCTCCCTAATCAGGAGGCTGATTATAACCCTCTTCCTATTACACAGGAACATTAATCTGAGGTCTCACATGTGCTCTCTTCATAAACAACAGAAGCAGGAGGATCCCGTGGTTGAGCATCACATGACCTGTCTGTCATTGCATCTAACTTTTCTGTTAAGCTTAACCTTTTCTTTCCTCTTTTTCTCTCATACCATCATGTTTCAGCATGTGTTTGCAATGCCCAACTTCTTTTCCACTGCTAGAAGTGCTGGCTCACTGGTTTCTGCCTTACATCGACATAGCAGCACAAGGAACATTTACAGATATTATTTTTGGCCATATGCTCCTCTTCCTCATTCCCCCTTCCAAGTGCTCAGGCTAATATCCTGTTGCTTTCTTGGAACATTTCTGTATGATCTCACAGCCTATCCATCCACCAATTGCTGAGGAAAGGTAAGTGCATGTTCCAAAGACACCAATCGGCCAAAGCCTGACTGATGCTTGCGGTATTGCTCCGAGGTAAATTTAATCCCTACCTCCCTACTAGGAAAAACAGAAAAGCCTGAATACATCTTGCTGAATTACACCACCCCTTTCCATTGCTTTCTGCAGATGAAGTACGTAAGATACACTCTCTCAAGAAGAAAACGCCACATTCCAACTGAATATATATTTAGATCAATAGAGAGAAAGACTCAAGCACAACCCTTGCTGATGCATGAACAAGACACCTCCCTCAGTTACCCACTCCTTTTGTCCAGCTTCATTTTCAGTATTCTCAGCACCCCTGGAAACCACACCACGATACCAGAATTAAGCCCTGAGGTGCTACCCCCAGGTTCCTGGGAACAAGGGCCAAACCTCATGGTTATGCACACACTGTAATTTGTCTCCAAGACTAATAAAATTCCATACTATGACTATTTTAGGATTTTTCTAAGGTGCCTATCACTGTGGAATCTAAATGCAATATAACAATTATACACAACACTGTGTGCCTTAAAAGGCAGTCTACTCAGCCTCCCTTGTTCACTGTGCGTCCACGTGGAAACTTTCTGCTTCCCTTCTTGCCTTTCACTTCCTCACTTCCAGTTGGGAGTGGGTCCTGGCAGAGTGCCCTTACTGGAAGAATGCTTCATCAACATGGTGGGTAGCATGTGTAGATCTGAATATGGGTCAGGGCTGGAATCAATCCAGCTCTCTATTAAGGTTTTTCTCTATCAGGGGACAAGACAGTAAAAATGTTGGCAGTGTTGTATTCTGGGGCAGTTTGACATGTTATAGTTACCATAAAATCGCACAACATTTATACTATATAGCTATTATTTGTTAACCTAAATATACACACAATAAGAAAGGCTTATATGGACATACACGAGCCACTCATGGAAATTAAATCTCTAAATAACCGGTTTCATTGGAAAATGCTGACAAGAACCTAGAAAAAAAGGAAGTGCTTCAGCTCATGCATGGCTGTGCTGCCTAGGAAGGAGGACTGCAGCTGGACAAAACACCTCAACAGGTTTTGTCTGTCATCCTTATCAACAGAACATAACTGAAAACTGAAAAGCACATAAAGGAACAAAGCTTGGCTTGTGAGTGCATCCTAGAATAAAAACTGGCTTCTAATGAATGGCAAACACCAGCCTAGTACCCCAATTTTGAGTAGCCTTTTTGGTTTTGCAAAGTGTGTCTTCACCTGTAGCCGCAGTTGACTCATGGGAAGGGAGAGAGACAGAGGCAGCTGTCCCTTTGTGGGTTGCCTGCCAGGAAGGAGATAAGGCCAGACAGCTCCCAGCGGATCCTAGGACAACGAAGAGAACTGAAAAATCCAACCGGCATAACCAGAACGCTGCATCCTAAGCAGCTCCCAGCTGTGCTGTACCATTTCTGCTGTGTATTCATTCCATTTTGAACACTGCTGGCGTATACGCATGTGAGTTGTTATAACCTCATACTTATTTACATAGAAATTTAGAACCAACACTTCTTATAATGAGAATAGAAATATGGTATTTTTTATTTTTAAACTTATCAATTTATACTTTCACCAAAAAGAATTCAAATTATGTCTGATGCTGTTGGACACCTGACTAACATGCCCCTACCTCATTCACCGGCTGCAATTCTGATGTGGCAGAATGTGGCATTTTTACAAATGGTCTACTCAGCTGAGAAGTGTATGAAACCCACTGAAATTAAGGCAAAACATTATCTTTAAGATTCTTGTGCTTGAGATTCTTTACATCTATCCATAAGACTATAACAAGGACAAAAGACCACATACAGGACATCTAGCTTTGTAAGACAATTACTTTCATCTTAAACAGGGAGCAGTTTTACCAGCAGAGACCACTGAATCCCTCACGACCTGCATGAATGCACTGCACTGACTGAGGAAACTTCAGATCCTACCTCCACAGGAAGGCTGAAGGTAGCTGTAATCTCTTACTTGTGTCAGGCAGCTCTGGGCTTGACTCTGACCTCAGTGGTGTCTAAGCATTACCTGGTAATAATTACTATATTACCAAATAATTAACACTACTTATTACATGTCTCTGCAAGGGTCTGTTTTAAGATGGCACGGGGTCAGTTAATGAAGGGGTTTATGCTAGGTGGGGAGCAGAAAAGAGCACAAGGGCTTCATATAACCATCAATTTGATAGCACAGAGAGACAGTGAAAAAGTTCCTAATTTTCTACACCATCCTGCCTGTGGCCACCTATGGAAATCACACACCAAAAAGGAAGGGATAGGCCCTCAACCTGCAAACACTTAATTCAAAAAAAAAAAAAAAAAAAAAAAAAAAAAAAAAAAACCAGGAAAAAAAATTTCTTGAGGGGAAAAAAGGGAAAGAAGGGGCTTGAAAAGGGTTTTTCCCAGGGAAAGCCAAGCTTTGAGGTGATGCATGCTTCTGTGCAGGTTATCAACCAAACCCAAAAAACCTTACTTATTAGGCTGTGTTCCCATTCTTCCTGCTCATATTCTACTCTGGATGGCCATCTGTACCCTCTAGTCTACATGGAACACCAAGTCCTAAAAGAGCGAGCCATAAACACCAAACCCAGTTGTACCTCATAAGGATTAACACAATACACCAAGGGATATGCCTGGCAAGAGTGCATGGGTCCATAGTAGGAGCATTAAGGGATGAGCCTTCAGACTTCAGGGGGATGATTCCAAACCTAGCAAAGACCTGAAATATAGCAAGATCTGCTGTTGTGATCAGTGGAATCATCTGAATCATTTACACTGAAGTGAATACTTGGGTGTAAAGCAAGGTTAGATGCCCCCCTAGTGACCTCAGATTCTGCAAGAGGATACAGCTGAACAGGCATTTCTGTCCCTCTCCACACCAGTCTGGTATCCTGTTACACGTTTGTCTAAACCAGACAAAATACTAACTATAATAAAATATTTCACCATTATAAATTATAAAATTCAACTGCATTAAGAAGGGAAACTTTTTGCACTTCATCATCTTCATCCATGGGGTAAAGGGACACGTACAATTTTTTACGCCACCAAGCATGTTCTACAGCTTGAAAGACCATGCATTTCATATGTTGCAACCTTGTACTTCAGCTCAGCAGATAGAGTTCTTTACATTTTTGTATTTTTCTGTATCAAGACAGCTGTGGCTTGCTTCAAATGTCATCTTCAGATTGAGCCTGAAATTTAGGCTGAGTTAAAAGCACGCTTAAAACAATGGAAACACTTGAAAACAAAACATTACAGTATAATCTGTCATTCATTTTGGTTTGGATGCTTTGCTGATGAAGTGCCTGCAATTAAAAGCTACAGCAAGAAAAAACTGCAGACCTGTCTGTAGGAAGTAATGGAGAGATGCCCCATTAGAGCTGGCCAGGTTGGTATGGCCACTCAGTAGGATGCAATGGCATGAGGAGATACCGGCATCCCGAAAAGCAGCACCACTGCGTCTGCATGGTGTCACATCTCAGCTAACATCCCTGCTTCTGGTGGTTTCAGGTCCAGAACTACATCAGTCACAGACAGCTTGGGCTGCATTAGGCTGACGTAACACAAGGCAGTTTCCACATTGCATAAAACGGAAAGGCAAGAAAAGGGGAAAAAAAAAAAATTATCTTTTTATGGTCTCTTAATTTAAATAAAGGAATCATTAGTAGTACAACTGGGGAAATTTTGTTCTGGCAAATGAAATAGGCTTGTTACACTGTAATTTTTTGAGTGACGATTCAAATGTTTTGATTGTCAGCGAACAGCTCCCTTACCTTCATGTGTGATTTGAGATTGTCCTTGCGTGCACAGCGAAACGGACAGAGTGGACACTGATGACTTTTCAAACCTGTATGAATCACCATGTGCCGTTTCCAGTAACTCTTCCTCTTGATAACCAAACCACAGATCGGACACTGGAAAGGTTTTCCTCCTTCTTCTTCTGAGGCTTAGCAGAAGGGAGAAGAAAAAGAGAGGATCCTTTACAGCCACTTGTCGAGTACTTTCCCCTTGTAAACATACTCAAGATACCATTTTTCAATGCTAGAATTTCATCTGCAAAGAGACACATCAGTTAAACAACAACATGTACCAGAAATTTCAGTTCCTCCCCCATGCATATCCCTTTTCCCTTTAATCTAGTTATTCTACCTCTAAAAAAGGTCACCATAATTTATAAAGGTTAATGTTCCAAACATCCTTTGGCTAATCAGTAGAGGATGCTACTCTATCTCACCTGGTCCTAATGGTCCTTATAATTTAACTGAACTGAGATGGATGTTGCTCATAATCATCACTTTGCAGCTTCATTTCCTATCAAAGGGCCATTGTAGCAGGGTATAAAAAAAATATGCTTAACTGATAAAAAATGATCCATTTCCATATCTGATGGTTAACCAGCAGGGGAGTGGGATATAAAGCACAGAACAATCCACAACTTAACAGAAAAGCATGCTGGTGTTGCATATCAGATATATTTAACTCCAAAAGTGAATGACTTCAGAACCCCTGCTGCTGAAATTGTTTAGTTATGGCTCAAGCAGATGCTGCTGCGACTCCAGACATCAGGGACCTTCGGGTCATGGGTTTCCTTCTGCTCCTCTAGTTGCTAGGGCTTTAAATCTACTGCCTTCCTAAGTGTTTGCACTCTGCTTTACTGACCAATTCACCTAAGATAAGAAAAGGATTTGGTGGCATTTATCAGACAAACACGATTAGTCTACTAAGTGTAGAGCCATCGCAAGGTTGGAGGAAAGAGAAATTCCTTGCTGCTGACTTCACACAACTAACCATCCATTCATCTGCTCACCCTGATTTCCTCAGCTTATTATAAAGAAAAGCCTAGTATTACCATGGAATTGGAAGCCTTTTTCCTCATTGTAAAAGACAGACTATTTTCAAATACCCAGAGCTCAGCAGTGTGCATCCTGCTATTTAGAAATTCTCTCAGAATATGTAATCTCATTATTATCAGTTATTTCCTACTGATAAGGATACAGCAAACATCAAATTCCCTTGATGAGGAACTAAGTGATAAAAACCTCCAGAAAGATTTGTCATATCCTAAAATATAATTCTTGCTATTAGGTAGGAAACAAAACCACTGTAATTCAACTGATTAGGTAGGCATTCTGTAAGTACAAAAAAGGACACATTGTCAAAGCGTGCACTTCTGCGAGCGCAGAAATTCTCCTTGTGAAATATTCTCCGTAGTATCAAATTGTTCTCCTCTCTGCAGCTCCAAAGAGCAAGCCAAAACCAAAGCTGTAATTGATTGTGTTTCAGCTTTAAATACCTTTACTTACTTCTTCAGAAAAGGCAGAAGACAGACAAACCACAGAAAAATATCTATTGGTAGCATTTGTACCTATCATTTCTTTTCCTTCTTTCATACCTTTTCTCCAGCCTTTGGTTATCATCACAAATGATCCAGAAAAGAAATGTGTAACAAGCTACTACCTGCTTTCCACCCCATAAAAACAAATCTGCAAACAAGATGAATCAATAGTAATATAGCACATTACAAAATATGCAAAGAACTGGACTGAAAGCATGCGACCACTAACAACAACGGCAATTAATGACACACAGGAATTACATCAACGCTCTCCAGAGCTGAACCACATTAGCTCTTTACTATACTACATGAACCTCAGCATAAGAAAGAAAATCATGGGCTTTGCCTTTCCTTTATTTATATTGGCGTCTATTTTATGTCACATGCTGTCAATTAGTTGAAGTAACTCTGGTGAGGAATCAGCCAGTGCTTCCCAAAGAAGATCCAGGAACAAAACTGCAAGCATTGCAGGCAAAAAGTTACACCAAACAAGCATTCAGTTGGGAAAAGAAGGGTCTGCCACCCCCACTCTTACAAAAACGTCAGAACTCTGAGAAATTCCAGGCTTCCTTTTAAATTTCATCCCAAACACATGAGCATTTTCTAGAGTTGTCAATATTAAGAGATCAATAGAAAAGTTAGTCTTTTCTGTACCACTTTACTAGAACTTATGCAAGTAACAATTAGGTCCATCAAACCTGCCATGCCATTTCAGAGGTGACTATGCTCTGATAAGCCATGGCTCCAGTTTCTTGCCTGAAATAATTCTGAGCAAATAGCTCAACACAGTGGACAAAAGAGCAGCAGGCATACTCTTGTTATTAACTTATTCCTCTTTAAATAGCCTCCGTCTTTGCTGTTCCTTAGTTGTCGACATCTAATTAATCTCACCGAGTATTGATCTCATAACCAAAGCTAGATGTTGCTGGTGGGTAAGTGAATCAGATTCGTAACAACAAAGCAAACTCGCCAGTGCCTTAAAAGTTCAAAGCATGAGAGAGGGAAGAGACCTCTCAAGCTATGCCTACTGGGAAAAGATGTCTCTCTCTGGGAACAAGACCAAAAGCCCCATGTCTCAAGGAGCAATCAAAGAGACACAAAAAGATAAAACACTGTAAAGTGAAATACTATAGTTTGCTTTTAGTGCCATAAGGTCACAGGTGCAAGAGGAATCGGAAACGTGTGACATTTATTTTCATGGCAAATATACACACTCAGCTGCCCTAGTCGACTTTTACAGAAGTGGTCTTCAAAGGTCACTAAACAGTCACCTCTTTCTACAAGCTGCACGTCTCCATGGCTGAAGGAATTAAGGAGTCTGGCTTTCCATAACCAACGTCCAGATATGCTAACCAGCAGCTTTTTATTTTCAGTTACTTAATTATTTCAAAAGGAAAAATTCGATAGCATATCAGAAAATGGACTTAAAGAACTTTTGTTATGATCTTTACACTGTGAAGTTTGCTTGGATGCCAAATGGCAGTGGCCCAGTGCATATGAACTGAAAGGAAACACCCTTCCTCTTGGGATACTAGCCCCATATATTATAAAAAATGAGCAGTTGTTCTTTGGTTACCAAGGACCTGAGGCAGTCAGCCCCATTGTTATCTTTTAGCAGCACAGTATGCTTGGGCCTTCAGCAAAGAAAATAGTTGCTAGGAATTTGCTGCATCAGAGCCGGTTTATAAAGTGCCGGTACTACCAGCACACCCATGCACTGGTGCAGAGCACCCCCCTAGTATAAGATGCACAGACAACTCCCACAGCTTGCTGTCAGACACAGAACCTGGATTTCACTACAAACATTTACTTTTCCCCAGTAAAGAAAAACAAACCAGCTTTTTCTCCAGCAAGAAATAAACTAATAACTTCAAATAAATTTTAATCTTAATAGTTTTCTATACATTGTCACCTTTCTTATATGAGGGCCAGTCTTCAGGGGGAAAGCTGCATTAAAAGAATGCCCACAGTCACACTGGTGTAGCCAGCGGGTGTACTCCTATTCCCACAGGAAAGGACCTTTTCTTTGTTTAACTTATGTTACTCCAAAAAGGATTTAATATAAACTAATGAAAACCTTAGGCCAGACCAATGCCAAGAATAGCTTGCCATTTTAATTGCCTTGGCAAAACACACCAGCAAAACATTTGTAGCACACATGTAACTGAGAGGAAAAAAAATGGCACCTCATTGCATCCCTCCCCCTCCTCTGCCAAAGAGGGAATAAGCAGTGCTGTCCGTCCAACAGCTTTTACCCTGAATTTATACCAAGAGCTGTACACAGACAGCTCAGACCTCAGTAATATCCCTAAACAAAAAGGTTAGGTCAGAAAGCCAGCAGTACAATTATGTGACATCCATGTCAGGCTTCACATCCGTACTCTGGCTCTCTACACCTGTAGAGTCAAGCTAGTATTCCTGAAAACAATCAGCCTGACAGAGCTCCAGTACAACCGAACCGATGCACTTTGTGCATCCTGTGAAGATAGGTGACATGCTTCCTTCCCCTCGCAGCAGAACACCACTCCAGGGAGAACACTGATGACACCTGGAGCTGTATGTTCTACTAGAAACATGATTCCATAACATGAACTTTTTACAAAGAGAGATGAAAGAAACATTATTTTTTTCATATTTTGAAGATGGATCATTTAATTTTCCCTGCATGGATCAACAGTTCTTGCAAGTTTTTGTTACCAACACTGTTTCTTCTTATCCCCTATAAGCCTGATTCCTGGACTACTGACAGCTAGAGGTGGTGGAGGGAAGTCAGAAGTGTAAAATGGTTCTTGTTGAGCAAATTAGAGAAATGCATTCACTTTTTTTTTTTTCTAACAACAAAGGATTGTAAAATACTGAACTGCTGCAAAAAATTTTAATGAAAAGTGGCAACATAATAATATACTCTGGTAAATTAGGACAGGGTAGTAAGCGATTATACAAAAGTCCATTTGTGACAGAGACAGCAGGAGGGAGAATTCTCCCTTGTCCGATATTTCAAAAGCATTAGTTTTGTACATGCTCACTGATACCATGAGCTCCCTAACAGGGATTCTTTGATCTTTTCCATTAAATCTTTTTTGTAGACTTATTCTGAACTTGGTAAGAGGGAGAAATACCATTGTATGGAATAATAATAATAAAAAAAGTACTGAACTGCACATCTGTCTTTGAAATAGGGAAACATTTGTGACGTTTGCTCTTCAAATGGTACTTTTAAAAGCTTTTCTATTGTTTACCTATTTCTTATTCTCACAATACACAGAATCAAACCAAATCCAGACCCATTGGAGAGATGTTATATAAGCCTAGAGCAAAACAAACACATTCTGCTTAGTGGCTCAAAGTGTATCCATACCTGTACTAGTGGGTTTGGATGCTCTTCCCTTAGGGACTGGCAGTAACAGTAATTCCAAAGACTGTGGTGGCGTTGCTTTCTCTTGCTTCACCTCTGAAAGCTGCAGGGGATCCTCAGCAACCAGTGATTTCTTCTTCTCAGCCAACAGGGTGCCTGCAGCCCTTGCAGCAACCTCCTTGAGAAGGGCAGCAGAAGAGGTCATGGAAGCCAGAGAAAGGAAAGAACTAGCTGGAGGTGGGTGCTCCTGCCCAGGAGTCATGCTTCTTTCACTCACTTTCTTGGATAAAGCTGCTAACGTAGAGCTGGCTGACTGAGAACTAAAAGGTGATGAAAAGGATTCAAATCTTATAGTATCTTCAGTCCTTGAAAGAGATTTGTCCTGCAGCACGGCATTGGCTGCGGCTTTCAGTTTCAGGATAGCTGAATCAGGGGACAAACCACAGGTGGTGGTTGAGTTTGGCAACCACTTACCTTGATTCCATATAAAGTGACCACTCGCATTGTACTGGTCACTTTGTTCCTGTTTCTCAGCAAGCTTTCTGGCAAGAACACTTAGTTGCTGGGCATGATGAGCAGGTGGAGAGAAGGAGAGATTTGAGCCAAGATTTACAGGAGATTCGACTCTGCCATTGACTGTCACAGCAGCATCCAGCTTGAGGGAGCCAGCCTCCAGTAGCCGCCTCAGATTACTACTCAGTGGCTTATTTGGACCAGGAGGTTCTTCTTCACACAGAGATGACACATCAGGAGAAAGGTGCTCTTTGCTCTGTAATGTGTCTCTTAGTGCCTCATTTTCAATGGATCCCAGCTCTGCTGTGTTGCTGCTAGGAGTTGCACTTCCCAAAGAAGTATCAGGGGAAGTGGGCTGCTCTTGGATTCTGTCCTCGAGAGACAACTTAAAGTTCTCCTGGACTTCTCCATATGATGCTTCTGAAGGAGTTTCTGAAGAATTTCCAAACCAGTGTTCTTCTTCACTGAGTTCACCTTCCACTTCTTCCTGTCTGGTACCATCTGTGTGGAACCAAGAATGACAGTATTATTCCCAAATCTATGTAAAATACGTATGTATGTCCGACCTCTGAATGACTCTCCTGAATAGTCACTCAACATCGCCCTAAAGAGCACAGGCTTGAATGAAGACAGAAGTTTTTTGAAAATGAGTTAATTCTTTCTTTGAAGACAAAATCATGACAAGCCTGTTATCTTTCAGTCAGCACAACTAAAGCACCTAAAATTGCAACAACACAAATATTCATAATATGTGCTCATATATTGCATATTATTTCATTATCATTATAGTTTGTACACCCACAAAGTATTATGAACTCTGGGTTATAAAGCTAGGATGTAATAAATTCTGGTCAATAAATTACTGGATACTTGTTTCTTTGTACAGCTAGCACAGGCATGCCTTCAAAAGCAGATCAGGTGTGTAGCTACTCAAACTAGTTTCTTCCAGTGACTTCAAATCTCAGCCCAATCCTGCAGTGACCCCTATCTAAAATAAAATAAAATTTGTACAGATAATACACAATTCATCCCTGAATAGCTGAAAGACTATTACGAACGCAGGCTAAAGCTCTCATCTCTCCAAATAGTTGGGAAAGGAATATCATACACACAAAACTAATTTTTAGGAGGTTTTTCCTATTATATAGACAGTACTTGCTTGTCATTTGCTTGTCACTCTTCAATGGTAAAGTTTTAAAGACCATCATAAACTAAACGTAGTTTAGATTAAAAAAGGGAAAAGAAGGGAAAAGAAGGGAAAAGAAGGGAAAAGAAGGGAAAAGAAGGGAAAAGAAGGGAAAAGAAGGGAAAAGAAGGGAA
>JAAGNO010001296.1:111181-127025 GCA_033439905.1 Ceryle rudis
AGAAAAAAGAAGAAAAAAGAAGAAAAAAGAAGAAAAAAGAAGAAAAAAGAAAAAAAGAAAAAAGAAAAAAGAAAAAAGAAAAAAGAAAAAAAAAGAAAAAAGAAAAAAGTGTTGGTCTCAATGCTGTTAGTTACGTTTTCTCCTCTCTGGTAACTGCAACACATCTAGTCTCTCCTGAGACCTAAATGACAGTGTTTAAAGCACTGTGACCCTGGATTGCTCTTCTTCCTGATACGTATTCAAAGTCAGAGAGACACGAGCAAGAATTTTTTTTGCAGATCTTGCTGGCCAATCAGAACATAGTTAAGAACAACAGCAATGCTAGAATTAAATTCATGTTATCTTCTCTTGCCAGACACCTCTCACATTTCTTCTTCTTAGATTCAATGTCCCAAGCTACAAAAGAATCTTTGTAATCATACTACAGCAAAACAAAAGGATTTAATATAACCCTCCACTGACATTCTGGAAATAAGCCTGCATGATATGTACTGCATCTATGATCATGTATTATTCCCAGATTCCCTATTTAATTCCAGCATATTACAAAACTTGGAGAGAAGTTGATGAATAAAAGCTTAGATTTATATTATTGCTTTGATCTAATTAATTTATCGAGGAAAAACACAACCAAATGTATCATGAGTGTAGAGATACTAACATACACTCTGAAAGCAAAGATTTTAATTGAGTTATACAGACTATGAGGTATAGTCCCTCACAGTTCGGTTCTTTTACTCAAAACTCTCTGGAATAAAATTCACCAGTATTTTAAGAGCCCATGATAAAACTGCTCAGTTACCTTAGACTAGTAATTCAAGCAGAAGAGGGCTAGTGTCTTTCCTATTCAAAACAAACAAAAACCAAGCAAAACCCGAAGTACTCGCCTAAAATTATTTTGTTATTATCCAAGCTAACATCACGGACACAGCAAGATTAACAATAACATGCGCACAAAGGCCAACACACACACATTCAAATAAAGAAGACAGACGTTGATCAGTTGAACCAACACTTCTGCAGGTTAAAGGAGAACTGAACGTATTTCCCTTTTCACCCACGGATCATTAAAAAGTAACTTTAGGCACGCCTGGACAGCTGGGTGCACTCAATCAGAGATCCATCCACTCATCCCATTTGCAAGCAAGTTCTAGATTGAAAGACAAAAAAAAAAGCATCTTACTGGCACTCTCCCTGAAGCGACACACCAGGAGCAGGGCACACTCTGGGGCACAGCCTAGAGCTGATGCCAGCACACAGCTAGCCTGCATCCTACCACTTATGTCTGCTTACATCTGCCTGGGTTACAACCACTCCTCCTCCCTCCTGCAAAACCTCCTCTCCCTGTCATCGCTCCCCATCCACAAACAGGGAGAACTGCATTTCCCATCACTGAGAAAGTCATCCAAAAATTACTGTTTTGAGAGTTATTTAAGTGTAAATGTTTACAGGAGGAAGGGAGTTTCTGTTTTAGAGAAATCCCCAGCTTACTAAACCCACAAACTTCTCCATTCCTTGCCATGTATCTCAATTTTTTAATGTTGATACATTTCCTAGCTGCAAGCAGCCTTTAAAATATCAGTTAAATAACACTGTTCTACAAATCTCTCAATCCTGTTCATCCTACTTGCACTGGAACTGAATTCTTCATTCTCACCTGCGACAGTTTTCACTCTAAAGGTAAAAGTAATGTCCCGCATGTATTTTTACCATCTATCCTCCTGTCTAAAGCTGACATCTCAGGGAACACTCACAGTTAGCCAAGAAATAGGACACTGGTATTTGAAGTTGATGGTAATGATGGGGGGAAAGGAACTACATCTGCTATGGCAGAGTTGCAGTCCAGCTTTCTTCAACAGTAACACAACTACACTGCGCCTGGAACCAAAAAAATAAGGTGGCAATAGCAGGAGGGATAGGAATAGGCCATGGATTATCCTTCTTTCTCCAGACATGCACATTCTCCATTGGTCTTACCTACATTAAGAGCAGCCACCAACATTCTACTGACAGGGAGCAGCAGGAGTGCAGTACTCTGCAGTTAAAGGCTTGCTAAGTCCAGAATTCCCTCCTCTTTGGGTAACGCAGTGAGAGCTCCCCCTCCTGTTGCTAATCTACCTGTAACCCCTCAAGCACTCTCAAATCTCCAAGTGGTCTCCATAGCAAAGGGAAAATTTCCTTTACAACACCTTTATCCCAAAAGGCAGCTGGATTTTTTTTTTTTCCCACCAGTGCAGTTTCTTTCTGTACCCAGAAATCAGTTCTTGAACTGCTGACACAGTTCTAATTTTCTTCTTCTCAGTAATTCCCTCAGTTGCTGCAGCACCAAGTCCACTGTATTTTAAGGCTGTAAGGTTAATGCTGAAAAAAGGCAGCATCAGTGTCTTACTGTGAGGTCAGTCAAGCCTCCCTTTAAACACTAGGGAATTGGTTTAGAAGCACAATGGTGAAGCCTGGCAATTTCATTTCTAAGCAAAGTTGCCATTCAAGGCCTTCAGGGCAGGATTTTAATTCACATTGACTTGTGTACCTAGGAGTTTGAATGAGCTTGAGAACTCCAGAAGAAATCAACTCAATCCACCAACTTTCCTAGAACTTCAGATTAAGTAAAATCTTCCTTCAGAACTCAGGAGGGGCCATGAGACACCCAGACCAGGTTTGCCTGAAACAGGAGCCAACCTCCATGTGCTTGTCAAGAAACTTCAGCTGTTTTTTTACATATGTGGCAGAAGATCTGCACGACATATTTTCTTCTACTCTCACAACACAGCTAAGGAGCTCCAATCAGAAGTCCTTGGAAGTTAGGAACAGAAATGTAATACCACTTTTAAATTTCTTCTCTCTACCATAAACATACCATAGTTTGCTATTACAGAATTATTTATGAATGTTAAACTACTAGCCATTTCTGTTGCAGCGTGAAATGCTAAACATGGGTAAGAAACCACACGTAATTTGCAAAGCAGGAAAAGGTAACTTCAGCATTAGAGGCAAATTCTCAGTGACTTCATTTGAAACAAGAGGTGGCTGGAAATCTCACCAACTTTTACAGAGTAGCCACTCAGACCACCTCTTCTCAACATGATTCAAGAGTCAAGACTTGTCAATGCTTCTCTTTCCTGACTTCCATGGCAGTTCTGGAAGCAGAACTGCTTCTCAAACCCTTTGCCACTGGCAGAGGCTAGTGGAAATTACAGGCATACTTCTGGACCACCCCGTCATCACACAGCACCCAGTTGTCTCACCCAAGTATTTCCCACTCATGCCAACAATGACAAAAGGCATCGAAATACTGCTGGGCAACTGCTGCCACTGATGCAGCCCAATATCAAACAATCTCTGGCAAAGCCACGAATGTGTGCAGAAGCACTGCTTGAAGAAGGACCAGTTTCTCTCATTTGCTCACTCATTTGCTTGCTTTCAAATACAGAGAAATGCTGTTTCCTTTGCAAAAGATCAGTTTGACAGGCATAACTTAATGATCTCCATGTATGTTACTTCATGAGCATCTGCCCTTTTACTTACAGTAGACTAGAATTTGACCCTGCTATCACTAGAAATGTAAATATTAACTTGCCCAAACGAATTATATCTGAAAACTTTAAAAGACAAAATATATACTGAGCCACCCAGTTCAAGTGCTGCAAACTTTAAGTGTACCCAACATACACATGCCATTCCTGAAAGTGGCAAGCCTGAGGTGATCCACAGTGCCACTTTAGAGGACTTGAGGTGGAGAAATATGAACGTAGTAAGCTAGATCTAAAAGCAGTCTGTGCAGCACACAGAAAAGGGAAGAGTCTCCAAGTTATGGCGCTGACCAACAGACATGGGCAGTGAAAACATAATTGAAAGAACACCATTTGGACCACCAGAGATTCTATGAGAAGATGCTACAGCTAAAGAAACCACTCCAAGGACACTGAATTTTCATGCTAAGAGGGACAAAATTTCCCTTTAAACATTCAGTTCAATACGTAAATTAAAGAACTTCAATACAGAATTAACATTACAAATCCATATGCTACAGTGATATCAAACATATGGAAATTGTAATTATGGGATTACAGAATGAAAATTAAAACAAATATAAAAGTAGACAGAATTCAAATAATTTCAAAGAAAAGTGTGAGAGGATAGAAAGCCAAAGCTCTTTTTTATATTACAACTGCAAGTTACAATTGCATTTGTTGGCTATTTGGCACCTGGGTCACCTTTCTAATTTGTGGCCCCAACAGCTTATCTTATTCCATCTCTAACAGCCATCATAAACCATTCTCTGGATTATCTTTACTAACCACTATACCTAGGCCTACTGAAAGAGCTAGGATTAAGTGATAGGTTTACACTGGGGAACTGAGGAGCTCTGCAAAGATGCCTGAAGAATTTGAAAGGAGGCATTAAACTTAAATGAAGCAGTAAGCCATACATAAGGTGTTCTGAGGAAACACATACTGACTCAGACAAGCAATCAGTTTAAGGCCAAGTAAATAGGCAGATGCATCAAAAATAAGGCAGAGGCAACATCTGAGCAACCCAGAACTTAGCCTCATGTGGCTTTTGTCAAGAATACCAAGAAAAGAGGAGTGAATGAAGAGAAGCAGCAGCTGACAACCAAGGCAGCAGGGACAACTGTAAAGGCATTTAACTAGTCATGGACAAGGAAGAGGCGAGACAGATAGTAAACTGCTGTGCTCATATTTCCCCTCCAAGATGGCTTCCCATGCCCTACTCCCTCCCATCTGCTTTCTCAGAACCCTCAAACAAGGGCCAAGCCATAGGCCAAAATTTGCTCTTCTGGCAGTCCATGGTGCTTGTAAAGCAGGTTCCGTCATGACTGTTACCAGCAACACCATATCCAAAAAAAGAGGAGTTTTCCATCACATGATGGCTGCACATTCAAAAGAACATGGGCCCACTATGTCTGCCTTACCTCTGTGAGACAGTCAGCCAACTTACACCCTTTAGAGGTAGAACACAGAAGGACACTCCCTTCAGCCAAACCCAGTAAGTACCACTGGCACAGAAGCCTTGAAATTTGCCAGAGACTGGTTGCTAGCCACTCTGGGCATAACAGTTTTAGTGGAACAAGGATAGCAGAAGTCATCCTGGAGGAGCTCCAGGAAATTAGAGGAGAGGAACTACAAGTCCTAGCTGCAAACAGCACATTCAGTGAGAACTATCAGCCATAAAAGTGTCACATCAGACCAGATAATACATAGGAGAAAAGAATGAAGGAGCTAAGGCTTGAATGCAGCAGATATCTTTAGGTAAACCGTGTACACTGTGTAAGTGCATCATTTTATCAATGGTAAAAAATAATTACATGAGATCACTTGTTAATATCACATCACTTTCTCATTCACATTGTCTCTGGTTGTCTGCTTCACACAAACCCTTGCTGACTTCACAGCCAGGTACTACAGAAAGCAGCATGCAGAGGCCCAAAAATAGCAGGACTTCCTCGTATCTGGGAGGTCTGTTCTGTGGTATCCCATACAAACTGGTCAGTCTAGCTGCCTACAAACTACTGGTTTTGTAGTCAAGCTTGTTTTATAGTATTCCAAAAAAAAAAAAAAAAAAAAAAAAAAAAAAAAAAAAGCAAATGTTATTTCTTTAGGCTTGAACAACTTTTGTGGGTTCCCACACCCACCAGACCATGTGTGAGTGCTGTAGGACTGCCTCAGAGAAGCTGGGCACGCTGTGCACTGACATCCCAAAGGCTCCACCTCTAAAAAGCACTTACAGCCACATCTGATTAGACTATACATCCAGAGCAGCAGCTGTGTTGATTTTCCCTCAGGGATGCTTGCAAGAAAATCATGATTTTAATAAAGACACAAAGGCCTGCCTTAACTCCTATTATTACATCAACACCAGCAAATAAAACTTAAAAGTCACAGTTACATAAACAGTCATGTGGTAGAGTGCCCCCAGTCCCCTGTATTTCCTTCGTGACTTCTATGACCTATAATAGGTAAGTAGCACAGGAAGTCACTGTCCCCTTTGAAAGGAATTTCTGGCTCACTCGCTTATCAACGGGATGATTATTCAACTCTTGACCTCGTCACAAAATGGTCTAGCAGTATTGCTGGTGCTTGAACCGAATTTCTCTACTGCAGGCTGATGTAGAGAGAGCAGCACAGCTGCAAGAAGGAACTGCCAAAAAGCCATAGCTCTTCTGTTCTGTCCTTCTCCCCTGTGTTTAAGATGTGTGAAAACATTCACACAATTAGACGGGAAAAGAAGCCCTAGGTAGGACTATGTATTTCATCTCCACATCTTCTAAAATAATGATTTTCAGGAAGAGAGGGGGAAAGAAAGGCAGAGCTTTTAAAGACAAGGTATATATCCTCTACTTTTATCCCTAACTTGAAGTGACTTTGAAAAAATCCACTTACAAGAAAGTCCCAGAATATTCACCTAGCAGTTTCTCAAATACTGGTTTGGTTTGTTGTGGGTTTTTTTGTTTGGTTGGTTTTTTTTAAGAGGCCTCCAAGGCGAACAAGATTAGAGGAAGTTAATTACCTTGCAGTAACTGGAACTCTACAAGATGCTTTGCCCATATGCACAAACAACTGTGAATGGGCAGAAATACCATGCATTCAGGTTTACCAACTACTAGACAAGCACAGAGGGTCAAAATGTGCATACAGCACCTCAGTTTCCTCTCAAAGGCAGAATCTGTGTGTGATGGACTCTTCCAAGGAAGAAGGAAGCAGGATGGATTACTGAAAAAGCTTGCAACAGACAATATAATACTGCCCTTATTTCCTCCCCCAAAGGAGAAGAATTTTGTGGTAGATGGGAAACAGCATCAGTGGCCTTTTATTTTCAGCCATAAGCCCCAGAATTAGTGTGTCAAATGGGTTTCATTACCTGACAAAAAAAACTTTCTTTTACTAAGTAACCAAGGAAGAGGACAGAAATACATGGTTTCTCGGGAGGTGAGCTGTCACTACTTGATGAAGATTCTTAAGGCTGTTGATAGACCAGAAGATAGGACCCTGTAGTGACAAGTCTGATCTCCCCCAAAACAAGTTCTTCAAAAGAGAACTCCTCGTATGATGGATGTTTGACATCTTGCCTCCAAGAAAGACTAATGATTCTTCTGCTCTAAGCAAGAGGTTATAGTCAGTAGCTGTGGGATCAGTGTTTGAGGAGTGTTGCTTCCTCTGGGACTCAAGAGATTTTAAGCACCCCACATGAATAGGCATTGCCTTAGAGTGCAGTTAGAAGACGCTGCTAAGCTGACAAAAACTCCAGGCCAACAGAAGTGGTGGTCCTGTGCCCTCCTTTAACATTTGCTCTCGTTTGGTTGACTGCTTGGTAAACCAATTTCAACTCAATCTGGCAGAAAACTACTCTGTCAAAAAATCAGAGCAAAACTTATGTGAAGGAAGCAGGGATGTGGAAGCAGGAGGAGGTCAACAATCTGAGCCGCCTATCTATCTCCTGAGGTCTTTTGGGGTGCAAAGCATATCATGTCAATGAAAAACACCAGAGGATTCTCCCTCTCATCCCAAACCTCAGCAATGTACTACACCTCTCAGGGGAGAGCTGGCCCCCTTGCAGTTGTGACAGCCTCAGCAGTCAATATCATGCAGGCTGCTTTAGAAACCTTATCTGGGACACCTGCAGCTGGGTTGGCCACCACAGACTCTTCTGATACTAACTTAAAAAACTCTTCTCTAGAACTGGTCAGCAGCGTCTTCCTGGGAGAAAAGTCCTAAAGACTCAGAAATAAGATCTTAAAAGTGAGGCCAAATAATCAGCAACCCTGAAAAATACACGGGCAGAACAGTAAGACTTATAGTGTAATATATATGTGTAACGATGTCACATACATAGTGTATATATAATAATATATGCATAGTATTTGTCTCACTGCAACTTAGAATTACTTTATTCTAGCTGGATTTTTGCCACTATTTGAGGCTCAGTGAGCTGAAATACCAGAGGTGTGTGCATGAAACAGAACATACAGGGCCTTAGAGGAAGGGAATATTTTGGAAGAACATTTCTCAAGCATTATGCCACAAAAAAGCATCCTCCACAAAAAGCTTTCATCAGCTGACTCGACCAATATGTAGAACTCCTGGAAAGAAGGTAGACAAAGACAGTTGATTTTTACAATTGAAGTTTTCAGAAGGAACAAGTATTTCTGAAGTCAGCTTATGCTGCAAAGGCTCACTAGTAGCCCCAAGACAGATTCATAAAGCACATAAAGTGTCGGTATAACAACAGAAAATCACGTTCCTTACAAAACATCTTTTATGGTAGCAGTGTTCTTCTTGTAACACTTTCATAGAGACTGTGAAAAATACCACAGTCAGGCTTACCGAAAGTTTCTTCCACAGGCTCTCATGAACATCCTGTAACAACCTATAGTTGAGACGGGGCACATGTTTCATAAAGCACAAGGTAGTGATCAGACTGATTTATACACTAAAGGAATATGGCCACCTGAAAACCTAGTGTCTGTACATTAACATATCAAAGGAATACACCTCTTCTGCCTGATGAAAACAGAGAATATGATAAAACATTTGCTATAAAACCAAACACTTCTTTAGCAGCAGCTTCTGAGCCAGACTCAAGTCCCTTATCAGGAATTTCGGGCTTCCCTGGGTCTTTTAAAACCAGGCATGATATCAGATGAAGACTCTGATAGAGTATTATAAATTTGAGGACAAGCTAAATATGCAGGAGATCAACTGTTATTCCCACAGCTCTATTTGAAATGGGAATCAGCTTTAACAATCTCCTGTGGTTCAAGTGGTCCATGTGCAAATCTACACAGAGAGATTGCCTACAACTGCGTGTATCATTTACATCAGTGCACGTTCACCATTGTGGGCTCACTTACATGTTAAGTTCAGTACAGTGATTAGAAATTCTACCTTCTCTTAGTTGTAAGGAAGTTTAAAAACCCTTGAAATTGTTCCTGGTTAGCCAAAATTCACTTTGTTTTTTCATCTGTTTCTCTCTAGACAGATGTCTATGGCAATAGGCAGTTGCAGTGAGAAAGTACAAAGTACCAAAATAACAAGAGGTAAACATTATTCTTGAGACTTCTATTATCCTTAGCATATAAAGTCAAGACCTATCATCTCAGCTAACTTCATAAAGGAGGGGAAGTATTTTAAGATTTCCCACCATGAGCCTTCATTAGAAATGAAAACCCCAATAATTCCAGCTAGCAATTTGGAAAAGCTGGCTACAGCTCCAACATGTCTAAATCAGGAAACCTGCTTCCACTCTAGATCAAACTGTTGTGGAAGTTAATCAAATGAATGCCAAATGGTCAGTATAGGAATCCATAATACTTCAAAGCCATCCTTGTATGACAGGTCATTAACAAAATCTTTGAGAAGTTGCTTACAAGACACAAAACTGGTGTCTCTATAAGGAAATTCTAAGAAGAAACACAAAACTGCCTAGGAAGGACGGAAGGAAGGACAGACGGAAGGACGGACACCATGGTCAAACTAGACAATCACTATGAGCTCAAACAATGAAGTAACTCAGCACCCCCAATCTATCATCAGTTCTAAGTGTTATGGAAAAAAAGATCCATTCACTTAGGCAATTCTGCTTGAGAAAATGGAAAGATCATACTATGTTATTAAGACAGCTAAAAGAAAAAAAAAAAACCAGAATAACAACCTCAGTTCTTTATACTTTTCATCCCTTAAAAGGCGATGGATTTAAAGAAGGGAGGTGGGCACATGTGAATGATCATGGAACTAGACAAAAACTTGACTTATGACCTGAAATAATAGGCTCAGAAATAAAGGCAATTTATCCATTTTCAGAGAGGCAAGCCTCTGCCTTGAACAGCTCAAAGGAAGAATAGCAGAATTGCTTTCTACATAACCTACAAGGTTTTTTGGTGCTGTGATGATCAGTCTCTAAGATAAAGACTAAGCATAAGACATAGTTTAGAGGATCTATCTGCTAACTGGATGGCTCAAGGCATCTTAGAGTGATTCTGTTCTTCTTGGCTGTCCATGGCATCTACAAAGCTTTGGCAAACACCAGCAGAAAATTGGGGGAAACACCTTCAATGGCACCTCTTTCACGTAGTGAGCACTTCCCAGGACAAGAAACCTCCACAGCAAAACTGCAGTAAGGCATTAACCATGAAGAGCGCAATTTCTTAAATCACATTTTGTACAATCTGGGTGCCCAAAAAAGGCAGGAAAGCTTTGCTTTCTAATCGTCATTTAACTCAGTGGTCCACTCTATTTTGCATGCCCACGTTCTCTGGGTTTGAGCTACATCTATAAACTGCCTGGTGTTATTCGGTGCCTTCATCACCCAGCAATTCATCTTAATTAAGGCCCGGACCTGACCTGCCACCTCCCCAGAACTGGCTGCAGTGATAGCTGTCTCAACTCTTTACTGCGACAAAATGCATCTTCATTGCCTGAAATGCACTGCAAGCCGCAGCTCAGTTACAACCCCAGCAGTACAAAGTAGGCATGAGGATCCTCACACATTCCTCACAATTTACAGCAGTCAAGAATAAAGCGATCTGTTTATGTTATTGATTATCGTAACACTGATTTAGCCTCAATTACCTGCAACTCATTTTAGTGCAGCTGGTCATTTAAGACTGACAGGGTCACCACAGCAACATGATTTTAGTCACCCTTATAGTTGGAAAGGAAGTGGATGAGAAGTTGCAAGTGTCAATTCAGCTGGCAAAAGCACCTGGCTGAAGTGGGAAGAGTGTTCAAACATACCACTTTGTTGCGTACAACCAAGTTGCAATGAAAACAAGTAACTCCCTGATCACAATTGCAATTTAGCATTACAGCCTGGGAACAGTGCTAAGTTTACAGAAAGTTCTTGCATTACCTGGAACACTAGAAATGATCTAACAGCTCCAGGAAAAAGCCATAAATTACCTGTGTTCTGAGCTGTGCTGTGCAGGGCAATTCCAAACTTTCCTAGGGGACAAACCACTGACCAAAAGGGTAATGGAGGCACCAAAACCACCTTGGCTGATTACCTGCTCTTTCACCCATCCATTTCAAGGAGCTGCCCTCATGTGTTGTACACACCATACAGGATGGTGCCCTTAAGCAATCCAGAGTAAATTTACCATAGCTACCATGATGTATCAGGAAAAATTGTCTGCTAAGGTTGATAAATCAGTCAATTACCTGCTTCCTTGACTTTTATTCTTGTGTAAATGTTTTCATCCTTACATTACCAGTACCATTACCTAAGAGAAGATAATTTGTACATTGCCAAAACCAGCTACTTAAATTACTAGCAAATCCTTAATTACTATAAACAAGATTACAACAGGCTTATTTAAAACAGGTTTCTAAACACCAAAGCAATAGCTCCAGAAAATAAAGCTCTCTTGCTGTCATTATTTGAGGCTGCTCGCTCCACATTTACTCTTGCTCTGTGCAAGACCCTCAGTGCTCCTCAGCCCACCTGAATGCCATGGCAATAGCACCTGCTGTCTCTCCATCGATACCTCCTGCATGGCAGAGAATATAGACAGGGCATGAAGTTCCCAGTCTCCCCTCAGCTCCTCCTTTTAAGTCCAAACCACATCCTCCCAAAGCCACATGCTCTCCCAGCCCCTATAAAAAAGAGGAAAAAAATCATTTACCTTCCTCTGTATGTTAAGATGGGCAAATAGTACTAAAGCACTGCAGTTACTGATTTCATCTTCAAGGCAGAGATGTTTTAGTGCCCCTGGTGGGAATCTCAAGAACAGCCCAATCCTCACAGGTGCCAAGAGAGTATGGGAAAACCACAGAAGGCCATCGTCCTTGTCAGGGAGCTCATTTCAGCTCAAAATGGAATATCAAACCCATGCCAAGGCAGATACGCATGATCTCACGCACAATTTCCCTTTGCACACTTTCCCTCTCACTGGCTTCCAAAGAAGTGGAAAAAAATATCTGACTAATGGCAAAGAAGCTGAAACCAAAAGTATAATGATATTATCATCCTTCTTCCTCTACACACAGAAGTTATGAGAAGTCTAGAGCACAAATTTTATGAGGAGTGGCTGAGCGAACTGGAGTTGTTTAGCCTGGAGAAAAGGAGGCTCAGAAGACCTCATTGCTCTCTACAACTACCTGAAAGCAGGTTGGAGAGAGACGGGTGTCAGTCTCTTCTCCCAAGTAAGAAGTGATAGGACAAGAGGAAATAGCCTGAAGTTGCACCAGGGAGGTTTATGTTGGATTATTAGGACAAATTTCTTCACCAAGAGGGCTGTCAAGCCCTGGAACAGGCTGCCTAGGGAAGTGGTTGAGTGACCATCCCTGGAGGTCTTTAGTGTAGATGTGGTGCTGAAGGACATGGTTTAGTGGTGCCCTGGCAGTGCTGGGTTAATGGCTGAACTCAATGATCTTACAAGGTCTCTTCCAACAAAAACAATTGTATGGAATACAAAGAACAGAGCAATATATCAGGTTTCCTGTATCTCTTCAAAGGCATAGTCCAATTCCGGAATTGCGAGGCAGAGAACTCCCAGGGTTTGTACAGGGAGAGACTAATCTAAGCCCAGCATAGCTTAATACTTGAGGAAAGCTCTGTAGAAGGTTTCAGCAGCACTGTAAAAACATACAGCAATATCCAGAACACATCTAGTAATTTCCAGGTGCATATTTTCCATCTTTTTCCTTGCTTACCTCTTTTCCTTCAAAGGACAACTACTCTACAGATGTGGAACATCAACCACTGTTACTCTGGATTCCCTGAGAAACTGCCAAGTGCATCTTTCCTCTAAGACACCTAATTAGAACACAGGCTCTCTTTCAGGCCAAAGCTATCTTTTTGTTTGGTTACATGTGCCTAGGACAGCAGGCTCACTCCTTGGCTTGTACTCCTATGCACTATACAAAACCAACAAAGGAAAAGGAAACAGCATTTCCTTGTCTCTCTTACACACAAGGTAATCACTGAAAACACTTTCTGATGTCTCATCAATACAGTAGAAAACAGAAGTCAAGAGACACTCAGGTGAAGGAGTAATCATAAGTTCTACAGAAGAATATGGTATTTCAGATGCGCTTTCTCTATGACTACTGGCTCTAATTTCCCAAGACAGGCCAACAATGTCAGGATAATACAAATGGCAACCTTCACTTTTCCTCTTCTCTCCAGTGGATTAAAGGCATGCTCTGTCTTCTCTTGATCCAGTTCCAAACAACTTCTCATTCTATTAACTTCTGAAACTGCCAGTAGTCTTCAGGCAGTGACACTGATAAAGTAGTGATATTATCAAAATGAAAAACGGCTATTTCTCTACTTTCCTACCTTTCCAATCTTCTCCAGGCAGTCCAGAAAACTTACCATAAATATTGACTGGCAAAGTGTGAGAAGAGAGAAGAATTACCAGTGATAAAAGCAGTGATTATATCACAAGGGGTTTTGGAGAAAGAGAAAAAGGAAGAAAACTAGTCCTCGCCAGTGCAGCAGTGCTACACAAGGATTAAAGCTGGAAAAAAACCCAAACCCTAAAACAAACAAACAAAACAAAACCAAACCAAAACAAAAACCACACACACACCCCCACCCACAAAAATAAAAAACAACACACCACAACCAAAAGGTGTCTGTGAAGCTCTCCCTATAGGTGTGGAAAATTTCTGAAGAGAATTTGCTGTTAAGCCACAGGAGAAAAAATAAATAAAAACAAGAACTCAAGAAAGCTGGAGATCTCCTACTTGTAAACTGTCCTGCCAAGCCTCCAAACATTCCCCACTAACATCGTACAGCCCCAACAGCTCTAACATCGCTGTCTAGAACTCTTGGACCCAAAAAACATTCCAAGAAACATGGTTATAACTTACAGCACCAGTAAAAGAGTGAGAGAAAAATTCTTGCTTGTCAAAGGGAGGTTTTCATCTTCTGAGCACAAAGTTAACCCAACTAGCTTCTAAGGGAGAAAGAACACCACAACATCTCTCTCTCTGCCTGTCTCCTTACTGCTGCAGGAGGCTGGCTGGCTGCTCTCCATACAAAGGACATACTGGAGTTTGAACACTGTTAGAGTGGTTGCATTTGCCTGCCTTGATGATATAATGTGCTGTTGTACGTTCTGACCTACGCTTACTAGCACTTTTTTGGTCAGCTCATTATTTCCTCCTCTGAACTCAAATAAGACATCTCAACTTTCCAACAGCCCCAGTAGCATTCTGGCAAAAGCAATTCATTCCACTCGGTTCGGAAGAGTCACTACTGCTACATAGTCAATAATCCGGTCAGTCCTGTTCAGTTTATGCATAGGTCCAGGTTCTCTCCTGCGTGACATGTACTTGGCAAAGGAGGAACACAGCACGAGCCTTTATATCTCTCCGATTCTCCTTTGTGTTTTCTAACCTAGACTCAGCCCGAAGACCAGCTAGCTCATCGACAGCAGCTGGAAATGGCTGTTAACTAGCAGTAAGTAGATCTGAGTGCGTTCCAGCTGTGGCTTCATCTCTGACCCTTTTCATCTCTGATTCACAGTCTATTCTAAGTTGCAGTGGTATGAAGATGTATAGAAGAGCGGCATTATTTCCCCCCTAGAACATCCCCATGCAAGGAGAATCCCCATCTGGGAAGGCCAAGGCAACTCTGATATTTGCATCGCTCTAGCAGCACAAGGGAGACCGGAGGAAGGCTGTGAAGCTGGCCTATTGCTGATAATAAACACTAAGTCCTACTTCAAATTTTAAGTGGAACTCACTGAAGTCATCTTAAATTATTCTAAATATTGAAGTTGGAAAGGTGGCAAGAGCAAACACTGTGAACTTTCTTTCCTTTTTATTAAAATACAGAAAGAGAAACCCTCACACTATCCACTCAAAACATTGACTCTTGGAAAAATACTTTTAAAATATACAGAATTGTTGCTTTAGAACATATTTATGAAGGTTGTTCCAGTGATCAATAAAGTATAGAAAAACCAAAATCAACTAGAAACCCCTATGTCACCTTAGCACATAGGCTGCAATAAACAAAACACGTGGAGCTTCAGATCAAGCTGCTGCGGTGCCTTTATCCCTACTGTGTTTAAAACCTCTATCAAGGGGTCAGGAAGCGAAGAGAGGAGCTCACAAACCATACACATGGCAATATTCAAGCCTAGTAGGTGACACAGGCCAGTGTACATGCTCTAACAAAGATCTCCTTTGTTTTTGACTAGTTTCTGTTTATTTTTGCTATATGCAGCTTCTCTTGCTCTATTTTTGGTAAATAATGTGCTCCTGATTTACCATTTTACTCTGCCCCATTACTCACCTGAGGTGCTTTAAGCACATTAGCTTTCTGGCTGGTTCAGAAACAAAAGGTTTAGGTTTTAGATACTGAAATTATTCCTTCCTGTAAATGTCACAGGAATCTAGTTCCCTATAATTTAATTTTTCCCTCTCTCCCAAAGTCAGATTAAAACATGGCAAATTATATTCTCTGCGTTTCTAATTCCTCCCACAAGGATGATATGGTAGCATATCTAAGGGAAGCTTCATGAAGTGTTTGTTTTGTCGTGTTGTGTTTGCTACCAAAGACAGCTGCTTTCTCTGTCCCTGAGAGGATTGCTTGGGGTTAACAAGCAAAGCCAAATAAGAGAGGATTAGGAAGCTACTCGTAGTGGTAGGCTAACATACAGAAGCAGACCTTTCTATGTGGAATAGGCTCTCTTCACTCCTAGACACACTGTTTAAGGCACTGCCTCAGCTTTCAACCTTAAGAAAAGTCAGAGGTCACATAATTAATGTGAAAGCACTGGGAGGGGGGGTGGGGACCGGGACAGGCTGCCCAGGGAGGGAGTGGAGTCATCATCCCTAGAGGTGTTTAAAAAATTAGTAGATGTAGCAGTCGA
>JAAGNO010001297.1:0-10752 GCA_033439905.1 Ceryle rudis
TGGTTGCCTGGGAGAAGAGTCCAGCCCCCACCTGCATACAACTTCCTTTCAGGTAGCTGTAGAGAGTGATGAGGTCTCCCCCGAGTTTCCTCTTCTTCAGGCTGAACAGCCCCAGCTCCCTCAGCCTCCCCTCATAAGACTTTCCCTCTAGTCCCTTCACCAGCCTCAACCACAGTTGGACACATAGTTGGGCTATTCATCATCCCTTGTGGTAGTACCACCCAATGATACCTTTGCATAGGTTTGCAATTGTTCACAGAAGGTACAGAAAATGCAAAATGTAGTAAACCCCAAATTCTTTTAAGTCAATGACAAGATTTTTTTTCACAATTACAGATAGGATCAATCGCTCGCTTGCAATCAGCATTAGTGTTTTCAATAGCAAGCCAAAAAAGGAAAAAGTAGGCAGCTTACTCTTGCTTTATCTGCCAAGTTACCACTGTCTGCAGCCAGTCTAAAAACTGTATGTAGGGCTTCTGTGCCCCTGATGAATGGATGCAAAGGATGCTTCCCATCATCCTGAATCTGGAACCTTTTGCAAAGCTTTAAGGGCTAGATCCACTGCTTGCATAAATACTGCTCGGGGTAAAGTAGGTTGTGCTACTCCTGTAGCATAATTTCCTTGCCCTAGGAGTTAATTTTCTTCTATCCTTAATCACACAGCAAGGTTATCCAGGACTTGTAAGGTCACAACTTCTTTATATTCCAACATCCACACTGTAAACTGTGCAGGAGACAAAACCATTCAAAGTATTGACTTCCAATCAGCTGGTGCAATGATGTAGGACTCCTCTACTGCCTGTAGCAAAGTAATTGTAAATGAAGCCTGAAGTCCATGTTCATGGATTGATTTCCAAATTTCCTTAATAACCTCATATGGTAAATAAGCATACTCAGGAGCTCTATCAGGCTTATAAATTACAGGCATCACTTTCAAAAGAGCAACATGTCCCTTACACAAAGCCTCTATTCTACATTTTTCCAGCAGCTGATTTAATTGTGGTATCACAACAGTCTTAACAGTCTCTACTGGATCTGAAGGGTATAAAGGCACAGTCAGGGCAAGGGGAGGAGGCTTCAAAAGTGATATTTGGGAGAGGGGCCTTTTACTCTGTGCCTGCAGAATATCGTCTGCCTTGGGTGCAGATGCAGCCATAGCTTTTGCAGGAGTTATTGGCAGATAAAGATCCTGTCCATACTCGGAATCTACCACCCCTGGATCAAATGGATAATGAGATGCAAATGAAGCAGAGTTCTGCAATGTAGGTGCAGATACAGATTGAGGTTCAGTCTGTGTCTGTTCCTTAGAGAATGGAGGGGGTGCAACAGACACCTGTTGCACACCTTCAGCAGGTTTCAGTGCATTCAGGGCCATATACACCACCTTCCATGTCACAATAATTTCCTATGGAACCTCAAGTTGCAAGCCTCTTTTCAATAACATTTCTTCTCCCGCCTTCGCCCATAAACTGCTATCATATGAGCCTATTAATGGGAACCAAGGACAAAAATCTCCAATCCAAAATAACAGTTCAACCAGTTTGAGGCATGGAATTGTAAATCCTTGTTCCTTTAAAATTCTTTGTAAGATTTCTGTATGGAGCTTCTGCTCCTTGGTAGCTGTTTGCCCCATGCTGATTTTCTGCAGCCGCTCACCTCAGTTGTCTGGTGACAAGGTGATGATTTCCAGATTTGCATGTGTGCTAACCATCCCTTGGTTCAGCTGCGGAGTCACCACCAGTATATGTTCAGTAGTTAACCCTGTTTTCGGGCACCATTTGTGGACCCTGGTCTCGGCTGAGACAGAGTCACTTTATTGTTCTAATTAGCTCCCTAAATACTAACACAGCAAGCATCAGAGCAAATCAGCCTTAGGTTTATGGCTTAAAAGTAATATCAACATTTGTGCCTAGCCAGGCTCGTACACAGCTCCTGCTTGTTCAGGATGTTTGGTAGTTATGAGCTTCTACTTTCTTTCTATGCAAGCAACCATGACCTTTGGCCAACATGATATACTTCAAAGCTAACAGATAGCACAAGTGAGTAGCAAGGGGGTCTGTGGAACACACTGGTTCTGCACAACGTGCAATATAAGCTGTACTGGTCAGATTGCCTCCCACACCTATATTTAGGCTTTTACCATTTATATGGTAACTCTGCTGATAAAGTGAGAAATCAGCCCCTTGTGGCAGTTCTGGGACTGCATAGATTTGGCAGTGGCTCTGTGTGCCTGTGGTCTTAAATACTGACATCTCATACTTTGGCATACAGGGTGCTATGTGAGACTCAGTTCTTATTTTGTGCATCTAGCTGTAACAAGTAATAGGTGATAAGTGGTAAAAACCAGCAGATATTTGTGGGATTTGGTTGGAAGAAAACAGACACTGTTATCAGGAACTGTCCTTGAACCATGAAAAGAGCATGTAGGAAGAAGAATGGTGGAGAAAAGGCAATGAAGCAAGAAGATAAAACAGAGCAAAGTAGAGAAAAAAAGGATGTGGGGGGTACTGGGTGAGTTAGATGACAGCCAATCATGTAGTAGATTTAGGCATGTGAAGAGTGTGTGGGCTATTGCATGTATCCAATCATTATTGTTGTTGGTGTGCGTGATCAGTGAAGCTTGCTCTATATAAGCAAGGGATGTATCGGTAATAAAGGTCTTCGCTTTATAACTCCCATGGAGTTGTCGAAGTCCATTCTCCCCCTGCAGATATTCATGTTCACATGAATGTCTTGTGATATTACAACAGTATTCCTACAAAGATCTTTCTGAATTAAACTTCTTTGTACATATGAATAATGAAGAGAAATGTTGAAAGGAAAAGCCCCCCTAGTCCATTCAGACAGCATGTAATAACTGCAGTATGTTATATTTCGTTGTGTATTTTAATGTTTCAGACTTTCACCCATATATAGCAAAATAATCCAAAGTCCAAAGTTTGAATATCCAATTTTTATTGTGGAAACTGTTTTCCCATGCTTTGTAAGAGTAGCTAAAAAACCTTTTGCGTTTCTAACACAGGGTAGATTCCCCATCTGAGACCTAACTGGACAAAAAATGAAAAAAATAATGAGTGTTCTGAAGAAATTTTCTCAATTTGGTAAAAGCAGTATTCCACTATTTTTTATTTCATTTTCTTCGTTTGTCACTACTTATTATCAGAATAATTCAGTAACTTTTTTTTACAGGCCTAGCCCCAGGAAAGTATTTATGTCAAAGCACTTAGACTTATTCCTCTAAATGATGGAGTCTGACTAGAGGAATTCTGTGTACAACATGACGAAACAACAGATGTCTAGTCATAAATAGGATAAATGATGATGTCATTTTTATAAAATTTGCATATGTTGTTTGCCTGGACACTTCTTTCTTTCTTTCTTTTTTTTTTTTTTTTTTTAACTGAAATTATAATGTTGCTTATATTTTGTTTGGGCAGTGACAGGTTTTTGGCATCTTAAGTGAATATTTTCTTGAGGTTTGGGTTTACATCTGATACACTACCTTGTCAGGAAGAAAAGAGCTACCAGATTATTAATGAAAAACTTTGGCAAAAGCAATGAATGCTGATTCCCTTTCCCTTCTCATGTTGATCAGGGTTGCCAAGAAAGAGTGTTTTATTTTATTGCTTTTAGAATTAGAGATTCTCCCCATCCTTCTCTACCCCTCAGATTTCCTTTAGTCTACCTATAGCCACAGAGAATGTTTCTGGTTTGGAGAAGAAAAGCCCTTTCGTGTTGTGCTGCAAATAGGTTATGGGGTAGCTCATGTCCTCAGACATCCTAATCAGACTGATGTTTTAGGGCAGGCTGGAAGTGAAAAAAGGAAAGACATAAACCACTCTAGAGGAGAGGAAATTACCAGTGTGATACAGGAACACTCGAAGCAAGAGGAATACGTGTCCTTTTGATCTATTATTGTTAGCATGCAGGCCTGAATGAAATGGATAGATTAATTAGAAAACAGCTCATAGCCTATCCATAGATAATGAACTACTTATGAAATCTTTAAACAAGATGCCATTGCAGATCAGATGACTACAGTGCTTGCTCAAGTGCTGCTGCTTCTGATTTGGAGATAAATCTTGTTTGCAGTAAACTAACAGACTTCTCACACTGCCACAGGGCTTTTGGAGTAGCCTGCAGATTTAAAACCAAATTACATATCTGTTATGAAAAAAAAAGTGCATCCTGTAGTGCTGCTTGCTGTGGCTTAAGCAGAAATGGAAATGAGAAGTAGGTGTGTTTGTATAGCCAATTGCCAGCATGCTCCTGACATCTCAGAATTGACCCATTCACCCATGTCACTCATTTTCACAAGTCCCAATCCACTGTCAGTCCACAAAGCATCATTTGCAGCAAGCAGTTTGGAGAGAAGTAGAGTAGTGTTGTGCAGACCACTGTGCTGTTGGGCATGCACAGAGTTCTCTGGGTCTTCTGATCCAGGTGAGCCTGCCACAAGGAACTGTCAGGAAAGGAAATAAATTCTGCCACAGGCAGTGACAGAGTCATAGCAGCATTAGTAAGGCCAGAACAGGCCATTAGCTCAATGTATATTACTGAATTTTAGGCAGTTATTCTTATATTGAGAGTGATGATTTACACCTGATTAAAATATAGCTGCAATGCTTCCTTAACTACTTCACACTAACAGGAATGCTCAAATTCCCTATTACATTATTAGAGCTCTTAAAATCTGATTTCTGGTCTAAGTACTTTATGGAAAGTGAATCTTGATGTTAGACTCCAACACTCATTTAAAAATTGCTGATTCTTTAGCTCTGCCAGCTGCGAAACCCATACGTTGGACTATTGCTGGACACAGATGAAAAGAGTTCATTAAAAAATATTGAAGCAATAATTCCCCGACATTTCTTGCTGTATTTGCCTAGCTCTATTAGTTCCTAAATCTCTAAGACCTTTTTAAACATGTGAAGTGAGACAGAGGAAATAAAATGAATCTGTTGTAATGGAGACATTTGTCACTGAGGCAGATCAGCAAGCCTGAAATTAAAGAACAGATGCTGGGAAAATGAGGACATTGCTGAAATAAGGTTAAAACCTCTGATCATGAAAATACATAAGCTGAACCAGTCAGAGAAGCTGATGCCCTCAGACTTTATCCAGCTCCGTTTGTCTGATCAGTGAACCAGAGCAACAATGATAGTTGAGGCACTGGCAGTCTGAAATACAGAAATTATGAACATCAGGAGTAACTCTTTCCTGAATAAATGCCATTGCGAAGGCTTTAAAACTGTGTGACTACTTAAAATACTCATCAGTTACCTAAAGATCAGAGGAAAGTATAGTGAAATAAACGTACATCGGTCAATCATTCTCTGACCTTCAAGCTTTAACAGGTATTTGGAAAAACAGAAAAGAAATGTTATAATCAGAAATGGCGAACTTGAATGACTGACAAATTTTCTGTTGGTGTAAATGAGCCAGTGTTGCTGATTGCTTTAAGTGATACACATATTTTTAGGCTTTTGTTAATTACAGCATAAATTGCATCCAGAGAGGCTGTTTCCTACTCCAAAATCAACCATGCTATCTCTCATTGTAAAACTATAGCATGTGTTAAAAATAAATCACTACCGAATACTTATTAATATTTGTACTTATAAAGACTTTTCTCCTCTCCTTACTATCCCTGCATTTATTTCTACTTATTACTTTTGGTCTTTTCAGGCATGTATGATATAAATGACTAGGAGAGGTTGAGGAATCTGACCAACACCTGCTTTTCAGGCAAAGTGTCTCCCATTTAAGAGATTGCAAACTTCTTTAGCTTGAAAAGCTTTTTTTTTCTTTTTTTTTTTTTGTACCCTAAGAAACATATATATTAATTTCTAGTAGTCTACAAATAGTTATTTGTCAACTTCAGAGATATAACAAAATGATATTTTCATTCTAAGGAGAAAAATAGATAGGCAAATCACAATACTATTACTGGGTATACAGAGTATAACAGTCTTTAGGAAATATTCATTCTACAGAGACCAATGCTCCTGATTTCACTATCAGAGGACAACAGCAATATATATTCACATCTGTACTCAGAATTGCTGTCATTGGGCTGCTGCCATCCACATTGGCATATAAGCATTTTTTTTCCCTTAAGTTTGGTATTTTTACATTTGAAGGAGCAGAAGTGACAGAAATCAGTAGTACATTTACAGGATGGAAAAGAAAATCAGAAAATATGACTGCTAGTAGTGTGCAAACACTGTTATATTGCTTTAATGATAGCAGCACAAAATTATTGTGCATATTTGAGTTTTAAATTAGAGAATACAGGCATTGGGGTAAAGTTTTCATGATGTAAGGTTAGTGGGTGATAAGAAATTTGAGCAGGCAGTAAGAAAAACCCCAATAATTGATTTTGAATCAAAAAAAAAAAGTACACAGATGTTAAGGACATCAAGGTTGTCAAGAACAGTTAAATAGGAAATAAAAAATAAATGCACTTATAAAATGATGCTTCTCCAGAACTGTAGATGCTCTTGTTCCTTTTCTATATGGTCTTATGACCAAATATATGGACATTCATCATCCATTTGCTTATAAGGACAGAGACAAAAGAACTCTGATGACAATCCCTCATTTCAGGAACTTCATCCACAGACTTTCTTCCTCTGACTTGGTGAGAGAAGATGTGTTTCATTGCACTGGCCTAAAGGGTAGCTTATATCCACAGAGGGGACAGAGACCCAGAGCAGCCCCTGCCTTTCCTCATTCTTCATACTCTTTCCAGGAATACCTCTCCAGTCCAGTCCTTGAAGCTTTTTATTCTTTAGAAAAAGACTCCAGATTTTCTTCCACCTGTTAAACTATTCATCATGCTTTTAAATGTATGATGGAGCTCAAATTATGCACAGATACTGTCTTCTCTTCAGAGCCAATAGAAAATTAATCTATTCCAGCTCTGTCACATATACATAAAGAACTAGAAAAGAAGAAGAAATAGGAGGTGTTGAAAATGTGCCAGTCTGGGAGGCAGGACACAGAAAACGTTCTTGCTCTGTGTTACTCCTAGTCACTTGCTGCTGCAGCTGACTAGACAATTTGGTAAGTAGAAGATTTTGGAAATGTCATGCAAGATTTTTCCTTGATGACCATAAAAGGTGTCTTTTATCTTTCTGTCAAAGGTTACATTTGATGAGCTAAAATAACATTCAAACAGAGAGCAGTGGCTATTTTGCAGCTCTTATTTCCTCTCAACTTTCACATCTCTTTTAAGGGTATTCTCTTTGAATTCTCAATTGAGAAATGCAATTTAGACCATCATATCTACACGTCCAGAATGTAGTCTGTGTCCTGTCTTTCAATTCAGGACCTCATCTTCTCAAGAAGTAGTAAGTCACTTTCAGTTTATTCCATCTTTATGCTGATGTGTATGAAAAATTGATTTGGTTGCTTTATAGTGTTAAATTAATAGTTGCGAATTCTTACTTGGAATTTCATACTGTAAAGCTGAATTTTTTCTTTATACTATATTCCCCTGTAACATGTTTGATCAGCTTCTAGGATAGACTATGTACATTCACTTTGAGCTACTTAGCTTTCACAGTGCTAGGAAGACAAGGACACACAATGGCCATGTTTCAGTTTACCTATTTAATACAAATATTTTAGCATCTGAAGTCGATTTTCTCTAGAAGGTCCCATTTTTCTTCATTGGCTATGAATGGATAACAATGTCTATGTGAAGTTGTCTTTGTGGTAAATACCTACATAATGCAGATAAATCCTGTCCTGGCACCTAAAGATAAGAGAACAATTCTGTTCCTGTTCTGGTAACTTCAGAGTCATTTAAGAGCACTTGTGGCCTTAAAATATATAAAGGGGTCTTATAATAAAGACAGATAAATTTCTTACCAAAGCCTGTGGTGACAGGACAAGGGACAATTGTTTTAAAATCAGGGAGGGTAGATTCAAGTTGGCTCTAAGGAGGAATTTTTTTATGATGAAGGTGGTGAGACAGTGGAACAGGTTGCTCAGAGAGGTTGTGGATACCCCCTTACTGGAAGTGTTCAAGGTCAGGTTGAATGGAGCTTTGAGCTACCTTATCTAGTAGAATAGAAAATAATTTAAAAGAGAGAGACTTACAGAAAGGAAAACTAAGACAGCTTTAATGCAAATAATTAAATGGAATATATATAAATACATACAAAACCAATATTGAACCCCACCCCTCCAATGGAAATCATGTCACTGTCACCACTGATGCTGTGGGACAGGCACCAGGGAACATCCAGCAGATGAGAACTGTGTTCAGGAGCTATATTTTGGAACTGGATTCAGAAGCACATGGATTAGGATCAAAGACAAACCAGAGTCCTCCTTGGACTCTGGCAATGGAATAAGAGAACTTGACCCTCAGCTTTATAGTGAAAATTACATATATGGGATGGAATACCTTGTTGGTCAGTTTAGGGTCACCTGTCCTGGCTGCTGCTCCCCACAGGTGAGAACTTTTACTTTCTGCACCCCCAACATGGTACACAAGATTTAGCAATGGCATCAGTCTGCATACCAATCCTTGGTAGTAACTCTAAATATTGTGTTATCACTGCTAGAATCAGACACTGTGGAAATATGCTGTTAAATTCAGAAAGTGAGGTCAGTTACAAGAAAATTAACTGAAAAGTAAAATCACTGAACAGAATTAGTTCCATTCTAACTCAGAGCAGGACATGGATGTATGTTTAATATGTTGCAGCGTATGAGTGCTGGAATAAATTTAATATAATCACTAAATACTGAATAAAGTTGTAAAATGATTTATTGTAGCAACAGGGAGTTATATGTTAGATCTTATGCAGAAAATAAAATTATAAAATGCTAATGAAGTAGACATTTAAAACTGGGGTTGTAGTGTATAATTTATTCCATTATTAAAGTATTAAATTACTGTTGTGCAGTAAACCAGGATAAATGTAAGGCAGATGATTATGGGGATGACAAGCAGGTAAAGCGAATTGGTTTGCATTGCCATAGTGTAGAATAAAATGGATTCAAATGCAGCTGTATAGTTACAAAACCAAAATTTTCTCTGTGATGCCATATATAACAAACATCAAAAGAGCAGAAATTGTATCTGCCACTGTGAACATTTTCAAGATTTTTTAAAGCTTCCCTGATACAAACCACAATAAAAAATATGAACACTTTAATGAAAATAATCTATTTTTTTTCCAAATAATTTCAATAGGAATACTGTTTCAATATTTTATTTTTAACTTCTGTTGCTTTGAATTAATGTCAGAAGAATGTTCTTTTGAAACAAGAGATACTTTTCAGCTGAACTGTATTGAATTAGTGTGCTTTAAAGTGACAGAATCCTTTCTTTTTAATCAAAAAAGTATTAAAAATATGTGTCCTTCAGTCAAAAAAAAAAATTCTGAAAAAATCCTGAACTGAACTGCTTAAAACTTTGCTAAAAGCAATGAGATATGGGTTTAAGAGTATTAAGAAACAGCTGCAGTTGTAGATTTTCCTACTGTTTTAGCTTACCAGCCTGATGAATTAAGCTGTTCTCTCAACAAAAAGATAGAAGTGAGAAAATACAACAGAGTCATTGGCATGAAATATTTGTTATCTATCAACAGTGACTCTTTAAAAGGTTAAATTGGCAAGATTGAGGAATAATGCTTGATTTTACAGAAGTTAGAAAATGAAGCAGTAAATAGTTCTCTGCCTGCAGTATGGCAAATTGACTATAGCAATTTTGCCCCTGGTTTGAGTTAGAACAGAACTAATTCTGTTCAGTGATTTTACATTTCAGGTCAGTCTCTTCTAGGTAACTGCATTTTCTGAAGTTAGAAGCATGTTTTCACAGGCAGGGTCTGCTTCTAGCAGTGATAAAGCCCGATGTTTAGAGTTACTACCAAGGATTGGTGTGCAGACCAAGGCCACTGCTGGATCTTGTGCACCACATTGGGGGTTCAGGAAAGTGAAAGGCCGCACCTGCAGGAAGGAGCAGACAGGGCAGGTGACCCCAAACTGACCAGCAAGATATTCCATCCCATGTATGTTATAGTTGGTATAAAGCCGAGGGATCACGAGGGTCAAGCTCTCTTCTTCAGTGCTGACATCCGAGGAGGACTCTGGCCATTCTGCCTTCAATCCCAATCTGTGCATTCCTGAATCCGGTACCAGAATTCACTTCCTGAATTTGTTTCCCATCTGCTGCTGAGTCCAGTCTGGGAGTTCCCCAGTGCCTGCTCCACAGCATCAGCAGTGATATAATTGCCATCAGGGGGTTTAGTTCAATACTGGTTTTGCATATATTTGAACATATCTTTTTATTGTTGTTTTTTCTATTAAAGTTGGTTTAGTTTTCTTTTCCAATCCATAAGTCTCTGTCCTTTATTCCATTTATATTTGCTTGGGTAAGGGAGAGGAGTTAACAGAGAGCATCTGTCATACATTTAGTGGCCAGAGCAGCCTTAACCCTTCACAGGGTTGAAAAGGAATGGGATGCTGCTGCAGTGATGGTGGTGTGTGCCTTCAGTCCCCCAAAGCCTGAGCAACAGTTCCTTGACTATAACTTTGTCATTCATGCTGATTCTTCTGAGTGATTTCAAGTGAACAGAGTTTTGAGACTTTCTAAGCCAGGAGGCATCTCATCCCAGAGGATTTCACAGCCCAACACCCGAGACCATGTTTCAAGTCCTGCCACTACTGCTGAGGCTGAAAACACAACCTCTGAGGCGAAAAAAAACCCCAACCAACCAACCAACCAACCAA
>JAAGNO010001297.1:24474-40105 GCA_033439905.1 Ceryle rudis
TCAGATTTGTTAGGCAGGACCTTCCCTTC
Organism: Ceryle rudis; assembly: GCA_033439905.1. NCBI lineage: Eukaryota > Metazoa > Chordata > Aves > Coraciiformes > Cerylidae > Ceryle > Ceryle rudis. Next base: position 24,504 of record JAAGNO010001297.1, read on the forward strand.
CTAAACCCATGCTGACTGGGCCTAAGCCCCTGGTTGTCTTGTATGTGCCGCTCGATGGCACTCAGGATGATCTGTTCCATAACCTTGACAGGCACTGAGGTCAGGCTGATAGGCCTATCATTCTCTGGATCATCCTTCCGGCCCTTTTTGTGGACGGGCATCACACTGGCCAGCCTCCAGTCATCTGGGACCTCCCCAGTTAGCCAGGACTGGTGATAAATGAAGGAGAGCGGCCTAGCCAGCTCTTGTGCCAGCTCCCTAAGGACCCTAGGGTAAATCCCATCTGGACCCATAGACTTGTGAGGATTTAAGTGGCACAGCAGGTCCCATGCAAGATTCACATATCTTTCATGAAAACCATCTGTTATGATTTCAAGGACAGTTTTGGCATTCTCCATAGCCTGATGAGTGTGAAGGAGCCTCTCCTGGCATGTGCCACTGGGGGAACTCCCATCCCACTTACATAGGAGGAGCAGTCATGCAGAGGAACTTGTACAGTTTGAGGGAAGAGTGGCCCATACTGGGATCTTGGGCATATGAGACAGCATTTCTGCTCTGTTTTGGATCACCAGTTCCTAGAAACTCATGTGATTCTCTCCTACTAGGTTTCCAGAAATCAGTCTTAACACCTATCAGAGCTTAAATGAACAGGCAAAGGCATCAAACATGTGATTATATTTAAAAACAGATGATCACAGTTTTGCTTCCAGACTTGCAGACAGTAGACTCTCAGACTATCTACCTGGAATTTTAAACAGTTCCCCAGATCTGAAATACAGTCATTGAGAAATCCTGTCCTCAGGCTTGTCAACAAAAAACTGGGAATTCATCTGAGGTGAAATCACATCTTAATTTCCCAAATTCAGATGTATTTTCTTGTTAAGGCAGCTCCGGAAGCAATGTGATTTTAAAGACTTTTGTCTATCACTTCACCCAGCTATAGCAATGTGATATCCCTTCCAACCTCCATTGCTTTTAGGGTTGGGCTAAAATAGATCACTGAACTGGCTAAAAAAATTTAACTGTCTAAAACCTAAGAAATACTCTGGTAAAAAAAAGCGCAAGAATTAGTGGCCAGGGACAGAAAGAAAAAATTCTTAAATGAGTGTGGCCACCACAACTACTGTTTCACAAAACTATGTTTTCAGATAGCTCATGAGTATAAATCCACAAATGTGGCTTCTTCTATCCTAAACATTTACTTACAAAACTGCTTCCTGCTTTATGTGAAGTTTTAGTTAACTCAGCTTCTTTTTAATACTGCTTTTTCAGCGTCCTACTAGACAGCGCCATTCTTAATGCTTTGTCAGCAGTAAAGAGATTATTTACACCAGGCAATGGTATCTCTTCCTGTCAGACAAACAGAGATGTTGAGCCATCCCACCTTTGTGGCTGTACATGGTTTGAGTATAGCACCTTTTTAGATCTCTTTCACTGCTCCAATGTATAAATAAAGAAAATAAATGAGAGCCATTATTAGCTTGTGGTAAAGCCAGTCTTTACTGCACATTAAGAAAACTGAGCTGGCACAGTGTCATTTTTGTATGCGTTGACCCACTTCCTGACTTCCTGTCAATTTTCAGCTCTGTTTTCTCTTCAGCATTGTCCCTATTCAGGCAATACTAGGAGCAGTCAGAGAAGTTTTCTGGTAATCACACAAGAAACTGCCTGAAAGATTACTAAGACTTTAGGCGCAGATCCTTTGCTACTTGCACAGCAGCTTTAAAACTAGCCAAAGAGCGGCTCTGTATGAAGTCAAAATTAATGTTCACCTCTCTTGAAGAAATCAGCAGTTCATTTCTAATCTGCTGAAGTAAAAGCTGACATCAGAACATTTAAACAGGAAAATTATATTATAATAGGGAGACCAAGAAGATTTCTGAAAGTTGCAGAAGCTTCAGCGTACTTTTACATTAACTCTCTACGGACTGCAGCCAGTGACCATTTTAACTACTTAGAGGTGGCACATAAGAATAAGAGTGTTACAGACGAGCAGTTATATAGATTTTCTTGACAACAAGTAATAGAGAATGCTTCTGCACCACTGCTTTAAAACATTTGTGAATACCATCCATGTGCCTCAAATATAAATTATGGTTGTTACAAGAGAGGAAAAAAACTATTTGTGCTATAGTGACTATGAAAGAGCCATGATACCCTGTAATAACCTTATCCTACATTACCCATAGAATTAAATTACAGTAATTAATCCAAAGTAAAACATTTTTCTTAAATAGGGACAACTAACCCTAACCATGATATTTTGTTTGATATAAAGAACAGTGGTGTAGATCCAAATCTATACTAGCTTAGCAACTCACCTGATGCTACTAATCTGGCAGCTTCTCATTGGATTCACAGAAAACATACTTAAATAAGTACACAAGAGATGGCTAACAGTTCTAGCTTGTCTGAAGCAAAACTGTTATGTTGTCAAAGTACAAGGGAAGCTTTGCTTTCTCCAGTGTGCAGAGATAATGGGGCCCATGTGGACTATATTTTGAAAAGAGCCCAGGGTTTTGATTGCTGGTTGTCTAGAATATTTCAGGTTTGGGATTTGTGAAAACAATTCCACCTAAGATAGTGATATTTTTTAAAAACAGCTTTTATAATCCTACTGAGAGAACACTCAAAATGAGTCTGAGCTCCAGGTTACAATTGTGATGCTGTAAGTAGTATTAAAATATTTTACTAGATTTACAAGGTCAGAGTGTGTTCTCAGGAATCTATTAGTTAAACCTGGCAAAAGAATAGAAAACAGTGGGTATGCCTTGCATTTCAGGACATTGTTCATCTGTTTCTACTCAGAGTAGTTATTTCCAAATTCTCAAAGAGGCAGAAACAACTCATCTCTAGAATCAAAGGCTCACCCATCTGACTTGCATGAAGAGTTTAAACCTGATGGATCAGGCTACATTGATACCCCTAAACATGCTAGGCATCATTCTGGCCTTGGGCTCCTCCTGGACAGTGCCCATACTTTGTCTGGAGACCTGGCAGCCCAGGATGTCCCAGAAACAGCGTTGACAGTTTGGATCATTGCAGGCGGGTCCTTGTATCTCTGCCTTGGCTCATTTAGTGTTTTCATATTGGTCTTGGGGTTCAAGTATGCTGTCTCCTTCATGTATTGAACTATTCCAGGGCATGGAAAATAGTTCTCCCTCTCCAACCATATTAACTCTCTGTTCAGCTTAGTCAGCTTTCACAGATGCTCCTCTGTTGTCCACTGGGTACAATAAAGGACAGACAAGGGGAAGTTGAGATATTTGGTAGGAATCCTGAAACCAGTTTTTTAGATTTGCATCACCACCAGTATTCCTAGTGACCTTGTCGCTAACCAGCTACCTCAAAATCACTCCTTGTGCAAGCCAAATTTAAGAATTTTTTTTATATTTCACACCACTCAACATACACTATAGTTATGAATGTTTAAAAAAGACACAGATGAAGAAATGGAAGAAAAACATGCCTTAATCTATTTATAGTAATACTAAATCAGAAAGGTGTCTTTATCTTCCTTATTCATCTGACCTGCTGTAGGCTGTCTCTGATGAGATGGCTGTCAGAAGTTCATTTTTTTACACTTGCCTCATGTTTCAAATTGTATTAATTAGTGAGGATGCCATACTTGTCAAGCCTCCTTGAAGTCCTTTGTCAGTTCTGGACAGATTTCATCTTTCTTCAAGGAGCAAATTTTATTTCCTCTTTATCTGGCAATAATCTTGAGTTTCCTCTGAAGCAAAAGAATCATTTTTCCCCTTTCCTGAGATGCAGTTATCTCTTTGCTAAACCGTATGTCATCTACTGGGCTTGCTAATTAATAGCTATTTACATCAGCAACGGATAAAAGTATTCTGAGTGATTTGTTTGACACTGTTTCCTCTAGTGAATTTTATATTACAGCTCAATTTTGAACACTGATGTAAACATTAAAAGAGTCTAAATTCATATAAGCCATAAATGCCTTTTTATTGAGATGAAGATCTTTGGTGTCATACAGGGTCTGAGGGAACTAACATCTAACATCTTCCTCCTTCTTCATGGCACAGGGCCTTCTGGGTAATTCTGGTGTGATCACTGCAGTGAACCAGCACAGCCTGTCTTTCATGAACTGCTATGTCTTCAGGCTCTTAAACTGATGTCTGTGACTGAGTCACGGTAGGATGAGTAGACAATCATCCACTCTGAAGTTCAGGCTGTGAAAAAAGTGGTCTTCCAACTCTTTTTTTTACTTTGTACAAAACAGGTATGTGATTCAGAAGAAGTATCTCAGACTTGAGGTGATAGCTGAGTGTTTATGCACCTGTGTGTATTCAATCTTTTCTTCCTTCTTTTGTGGTGATGCACAGACATGATTTTTGTTAAAAGTCCAGTGAAACATCAGCAGGACAATGATGTATTCGATATCATTTAAAAGAAAACATAGGGTGAAATCCTAACATGGACAAAGTTGGTGTGACAATGTGCTGGTAGTTCAGTCACTCTTTTAAGTTACATAAGAAATGAACATTTTTTTTCCTGTTTGAATCCTCATTAGTCTGGACTCATCCTTTTACATGAGTCTTTAGTCTCAAGATGTGAATCCCAGGGGCAGGAGGTGAGTAACAGGATTTGTGCTTGCCAGAAGCCTCATTTCTGTCTGTTATACAAATGCATTTGTGTGAGCCTAGGTGAATGCTCTGTCCCAGTGAGCAGAACTACTGAGTCTCCCCCATACAGACTTTATAAAGGTGATAACATTTATCCCTGTCTGGACGGTAAGACACAGAGTGGTAAACCTGATGATGATGATGTAAGTTTGGAGAAAACTGAAAGATAATGTTGCTTTTCTTACCCTAAAGCTTGCATTGACTAAGAACAGAAACACCAAAAATGAATCCCCCTCCCCAAAACAACTTACTAGATGTCTTTTCAGAATTTAAAAATAGTCATTAAAAAGAAAAAAAAAATCCACTTTCATTAACAGAAATTCATTGCTGTTTACTAGAGTAAGCATGACAAAATAGGATTTTTGTAGGGTAATGTGTATTTGGACTTCTAGACCTGTGTCTTATATCTTCATGGCAGGCTCAAAGAAAGATTGGTTGACGGTGGTTTCTTCTGATATTTAGTCCCATGTTGATCACTAAACACTAGAGAATGATTAACAGTTAGTTGCATGAGGTATCATCTCTGACTATGAACTGCTGCAGAGAAACTACCATTGGGCTTCTCTCCAGAGAGCTGAATAGCAAAACTGTTGAACTTAACTCCTAGGACATGATCTGTTCATAAAGGAATATGTTGCTGTCATGGAATAGGGACTAGTTAGGTTTCAGCCTTCCTCTACTATGCCTATCAGCTCTTTGCCCTTCTTACTCACCCAGCAATTATGGGCTTAATGCATTATCTTCATAGTTTCACATTTTCCCACCATTAATGGCCCAGAGGAATAGTTTTATATATTAAACAGTGTAAGGGACATGCGACCAGAAGAGAAAAAAGAATATGCAGTCATGTTAGGCACTGTCTTGATGTATTTTTAGATGTTGCAAGCATGCATAATGAACATACTACCCAGTAGAGAGTGCAAACCCTGTGCACGTATATTAAATTTGATCCCTCAAATAAGGCTTCAGAAAACACTTCCTGCAGTACAGGTCCCTCTCCTAACGATTGGTGCCTGCAGCCTTTCTTTCCAGGCAGGAGCAAGGTAACTTAGAAAAGATAATATAACTAAAGGTTAGAGCACTGACCTGGGAAGTAGAAAAAAGCATACCTGAAGGACATGGATTTTGTTGGGATCCCAGGTCTGCAGGCATCCCCAAAACTGCTTGCCAAATCAAGGCAACAAAAGCAAGTGTTGGCTACACTCTGGATTTGGGCAATCTCAGCTGTCCCCAGACTATGACACTTCTGTGTATGCCCAGCAGCTGGACTCTCTGGTGCACAGGGAATTCTGGTGTCTGAGGCTGCATGAGCAACTGAAAGCTGCCACGTGTAAATCTGGCAACTGAGTCCTACATATGTGCTATCTCCCTTGGATCTAGTCCTGGTGTCAAGAATGATGTACCACTGGACTAGTCCAGGGAATAGACCTTTTAGAAGATGAGAAAAATCTAGTGTGGAAATGGACTTAATAGAGCAACCTAGTAAACACTCTGAACCCATCTATTCCGGGATTAAGGACCTCATGCACAGCTAGGCAGGACTTAAACACTTGAATTCGCTAGTGGCTTATGCTGAATGTTAACAGCACAATTACAATAATTGCTTACTCTCTTTCGTTTCCATATGGGAAATGTTAAAAGAAGAACTACCTGATATTTTCTTCACATGCAACTGTCTGCTTCTACATCTTTCTTCATCTGCCATGTCACGGAACACGGCTTACTCACAGGGCAACAGCCTCCAACAAATGTAGGAAATTCCTCAAGATACAACAAATGCAACTTTCCTACCCCACTTAGGGTATTAAAGAGGTATTGGATATAAGCATAGATCTATCACTTTCTTCTTGACAGTTTTAAGCCAGTGAATTAGAGTCTTTCTGTCACTCAGAAGGATGGTTGCAAAGTACTGGTATACTGGCCCTCAGCCTCATGCTCATTATCTAGATTCACTGCAGCTGAAGATTCACTGGTCACTTGGGAGAATTACAGGAATGCTGTCAGGGTTTGTAGGGATGCAACAAGGAAGGCCAATGCCTCTTGGAAATAACTCTATCAAAGGAAGTAAAAGAGAACAAGAAGGGCTTCTTCAAATACCTCAATGGTAAAAGGAAGATCAGGTAAAATGTGGGCCCACTACTGAATGATGCGGGAGACCTGGTGACAGAAGATGCAGAGAAGGTGGAGTTATTGATTGCCTTCTTTGCTCGGTCTGCTAAGACAAGCCCTCAGGAATCTCTGAGCCTGGAAGTAAGAGTGAAAGCCTGGATGGAGGAAGACTCTCAATGAGGACTGGGTTAGAAATCACTTGTGTAAACTGAACATGCACAAATCCATGGGACCTGATGGGCTGCACCCATGAGTACTGAGGGAGCTGATGGTGTTACTCTACCACTCTCCATCATTTTTGAAAGATCATGGAGAAGAGGTGAGAAGACTGAGGACTGGAGGAAAGCCAGTGTCACTCCAGTCTTCAAAAAGGGCAAGAAGGAAGACCCTAGTAAATGCAGACCAGTCAGCCTCACCTCCATCCTTGGAATGGTGATGGAGCATCTCATTCTGGAGATCATAGCTCATGGAAGAAAAGAAAGTTATCAACAGTAGCTAGCATGTATTTACTAAAGGAAAGTTGTGTTTAACTAATCTGATAGTCTTCTATGATGGTGTGACTGAATGGATCATGAATGGATAGATGCAGGGAGAGCAGTAGATGTTGCCTACCTTGACTTCAGCAAGGCTTTTGATACCGTCTCCCATAACACCCTGGTGGTTAAGCTCAGGAAGTGTGGGTTAGAAGAGGGTATGGTGAGATGGGTTGAGAACTGGCTAAACAATAGAGCTCAGAGGGCTCTGATCAAGTGGAACAGAGTCCAGCTGGTGACCTGTAACTAATGGTGTTCCCCAAGGGTCAGTACTGGGTCCAGTCTTATTCAGCATATTCATCAATGACCTGGATGAAGGGATAGAGTGTACCCTCAGCAAGTCTGCCGATGATACTAAACTGGGAGGAGTGGCTGATACACCGGAAGACTGTGCTGCCATCCAGCAAGATCTGGAGAGACTGGAGAGCAGGGCAGAGGGGAACTAAATGAAGTTCAAGAAGGGCAAGTGTAGAGTCTTACACCCCGGGGAGAAATAACAGTAGATCCTTTATTCCTTCTTTTTAATGTTGTTTTGCATTTTTTTTCTTAGTGAGATCTATTTGTTTCCTTTTTATATTTTTATTTTGCTTCCTTTTTCCCTATATCAATTACTTTTTAAAAATAAAAATCTGTGTCTTATATGTGGTCCTGTTTTCCTTCTTCCTAGTCTCTTGTGCTTTCTTCCACTCTTCATTTTCCTGTATTCTCTCCTTCCTCTGGGCTGTATTAAGATTAGCATCAACCAACCAACTTCTCCCAGCTTTGTTCTCCCTGCTCCTTGTACACAGTTTAATGTTCTCCTGAGGATTTTCATACTCCTTTAAGAGAGAATAAGCAATAAAGCCCTTTGTCTTCCTATCCTTTATTTTTCTGGGGCATGGAGGTGATGGCTCAGGGAGATATTCTGATAATGTCTTCCTCAGAAAAGAAAGGACCAAGTGTTTTTTAGGGCATCACTGAAGGCAAAGTGGAGATGTGCCTAGCCAGGAGCAGTTGTCCCAGAACAGTGCCTGACACAGACCTCAGACCATTGGTTTTCTGGCCATTGAGACCACTTGTTCAATGCCCCCACTGATCTGTTGGGCAGAAGAAAGGTGGGAGACATGGATGTCAGAGTAACTACCTGAGAAAAGCCTTTGACACTGTCCCGCGTGACATTCTAGTCTCCAAGCTGGTGAAATATGGGTTTGATGGATGGACAATTCAGCTGATAAAGAACTGGCTTGATGGCCGCTCCCAAAGAGTACTGGTCAATGGGTCCATATCCAAGTGGAGACCAGTGACAGGTGGAGTCCCTCAGGGATCAGTACTGGGACCAGTCTTGCTTAACATCTTTGTCAGCGACATGGACAGTGGCATTGAGTGTACCCTCAGCAAGTTTGCTGACAACACCAAGCTGTGTGGGGTGGCTGACACTGGAGGGAAGGGATGCCATCCAGAGGGGTCTTGACAGGCTGGAGAGGTGGGCCCATGCCAACCTCATGAAGTTCAACAAGGCCAAATGCAAGGTCCTCCATCTGGGTTGGAGCAATCCCAAACACCAATATAGGCTGGGCAGTGACTGGCTCGAGAGCAGCCCTGAAGAAAAGGGCTTGGGGGTACTGGTGGATGAGAAACTCAACATGAGCCAGCAGTGTGGTCTTGCAGCCCAGAGGGCAAATCGTATCCTGGGCTGCATCAAGAGAAGTGTGGCCAGTGGGTCGAGGGAGGTGATTCTCCCCCTCTACTCCACTCTTGTGAGACCTCACCTGGAGTACTGCGTCCAGTTCTGGAGCGCCTATTACAAGAAGGACATAGATGTGCTGGAACGTGTCCAGAGAAGGGCCACAAGGATGTTTAGTAGGCTGGAGCACCTCTTCTATGAGGATAGACTGAGAGAGTTGGGGTTGTTCAGTCTGGGGAAGAGAAGGCTCCAAAGAGACCTTATTGTGGCCTTCCAGTATCATAAGGGGGCCTACAAGAAAGCTGTTGGGCAGTGATAGGACTAGAAGGAATGGATTAAAACTAGAGATAGATCAATTCAGGTCAGACATTAGGAAGAAGTTCTTCACCATGAGGGTGGTGAGACACTGGAACAGGTTGCCCAGAGAGGTGGNNNGGTGGAAGCCCCATCCTTGGAGATTTTTAAGACCAGGCTGGATGGGGCTCTGAGCAACCTGATCTAGTGGGAGGTGTTCCCGCCATTGGCAGGAGGATTGGAACTAGATCGTCTTTAAGTCCCTTCCAACCCTGACAATTCTATGATTCTATGGCGGAGTGCCTCTAAAGCCAGGTGCAGATGTAGGAGCAACTACACAGAATGACATCAACAAATTAGAATTGTCTGGTTATGCTACACTTGCTTGCTTCTCTGAAGTATGAGAATCCTGTCCATAAAAGTTCCCATTTATCTGCATGTCCTGGACACTAGGTATGGTTATTTGCATTCAGCCCAAGATCCTGTGTGGGATCCTTTCCTGACAGAACTCTCTGGGGTCCAATTACTCATAGTTGAAAGTTGACAAATTTTTTACTACTCTGCCAAAGGGACCAGCTATTCTTTGGAAATATTTTCTTCCGCCTTTCTACACTCGAAGGAGCATCTGATTTTCTGGGTTTTAAAATAACTGACACAGAAAAGAAAACCAGGCTGAATTACAGATACTGTTGGTGGAAATAAGCATTTTTATAGGAAAATACTTAATTCCCGCTATGTAAGAGCTGTACTAAGAAAAATAAAGACCTTATTCAAACACAAGCATCACAAATAACAGGAATGAAAGTTAAAAGATTACTGCCAAAGGAAATTGCTTTTTCATACAACAGTAGTCGCCCCTCTCCCTTCTGCTACATTTTCCATGATAAGAAAGCTTATATTTATCTAGTTAAAATTTAGATGCTTTAGAATGTTGCAGGTTCCCAAATATGCTGGCCCAGGAGGATACAGTGTATTGCATATTTTATAGACAGGTATTTTTATGAATGTAGTGGAATAAATATGGGAATAGCATGATTTCCCAGCAGAAGTGTTCCTCAGTTATTCTGCTTTTCAATTTGCAAAACTCTTCTCAGACTCTTGCAGTTCTTCAAAATGCAGCTTTCACAGAAAGGACACAAGACCACAGTGAAGCTCTTATATGTTCAAACTATGTATAATCATATTCCTTTCCAGCAATCTTTACATGGAAGCACCAGTTCAATTTGCTTATTAGAATAGATTTGACCTTTTCTTCAAGTTAATTATCATAAACCCTCACATTTTATAAGAGTTAAAGCCTCCATCTGAAGCACACACAAAACTCCATGACTGTCATGGTTTAGGGTCAGGGAAGCCCCTTAGACCTAACAGATGCTCTCTGTTAAACACCCTCCCTCCCCAGAGGGGAAGAGAAAAGGAATAAGGGAGAGAGACTTAGTGATTAGAAAAAGGAAACTAGAACAGCTTTAATGATAATAATAATATAGAATATGTACAAATATATACAAAACCAGTATCGAACCCAACCCCCTGATGGCATTTACATCACCGTCACCACTGATGTTGTAGAGCAGGCACTGGGGGTCCCAGACTGGGCCCTGCAGCAGATGGGAGCTGTGTTCAGAAGCTGTATTCTGCTACTGGATTCAGGAACACAGGATAGAAGGCAGAATGGACAGAGGACTCCTTGGATGTTCCGCGGAAGCCGTCCAAGAGGGGAGAAGAGCCTGGGTAGAAGCCCTCTGCTTTTATACCCAATATGCCGTACATGGGCTGGAATCCCTTGCTGGTCAGTTTGGGGTCACCTGCCCTGTCCGCTCCTCCCTAGGTGCAGCCTTTAACTTTCCTGCACCCCGCAATGTGGTGCACAAGATCCAGCAGTGGCCTTGGTCGGCACACCAATCCTTGGTAGTAACTCTAAACATGGGCTGTTATCACTGCTGGCAGCAGACAGTGTCTGTGAAAACAGGCTGCTAACTTCAGACAGTGCAGTTAGTTAGAAGTACTGAACTGAAAAGTAAAATCACTGAACAGAATTAGTTCTGTTTTCACTCAAACCAGGACAATGATACACTGACAGTAGGGAGTTAACTTTTCCCACAGTTTCTGCTGCATAAATAGTTATGTAACTGTTATTAATACTTTTGCTTGACATTCTGGAACAGGTAGGACAAAAATCCCTGTCCTAATGAGTCATTTTAGAAAGCTGTGTCTCTCCACAATATCCCAGAGTTTTTGTGGGATTTGCAATTGGATGCAATTTGGATCCAAGCTACCATTGTCTTGGTCTCTTCTATCAGCCATAGGACCGTCAGTTGTGTCTCAGCTGACCTAAGGAGAAGCAGTACTCTTCCATTAAAGTGCCAGTTAATTTATCATAGAATAGAATCATTGAATCATTTTGGTTGGAAGAGACCTTTAAGAGCATCGAGCCCAATTGTTAACCCAGCACTTACAGGGTTAACTGGTTAACCACTAAACCATGCCCCTAAGCACCACATCTACACATCCTCTGGGGATGGTGACTCCACCACTTCCCTGGTCAGCCTGTTCTAGTTCTTTACAACCCTTTCAGCAATATATCTTTCCTAATGTCCAACCTAAATCTTCCCTGGTGCAACTTGAAGCCATTTCCTCTTGTGCTATGGCTTGTTACTTGGGAGAAGATACTGAGCCCCACCTTGCTACAACCTCCTTTCAGGTAGTCTTAGAGAGAGATAAGGTCTCCCCTGAACCACCTTTTCTCCAGGCTAAACAATCCCAGTTCCCTCAGCTGTTCTTCAGAAGACCTGCATTCTAGACCCATCACCAGCTTTGTTGCCCTTCTTTGGACATGCTCCAGCAACTCAATGTCCTTTTTGTAGTGAGGGGCCCAAAACTGAATAAAGTGTTCAAGGTGAAGCCTCACCAGTGCCAAGTACAGGTGGAAGATCACATCCCTAGTCCTGCTGGCCACACTATCTCCAATACAAGCTAGGAAGCTGTTGTCCTTCTTGGCCACCTGGGCACACTGCAGACTCATATTTAGCCAGTTATTGACCAACATCCCCAGATCCCTTTTCTCCTTGGCAGCTTTCCAGAAACTCTTCCCCAGGCCTGTAGCATTACATGGGGTTGTTGTGACCAAAATGCAGGACCCTGCACTTGACCCTGTTGAATGTCATACCACTGGCCTCGAACCATCAAGCCAACCTGCCTAGATCCCTTTCTACTTTGAAGTAGGTCAATACTCCCACCTAACTTTGTGTTGTCTGCAAATTTACTGATGGTGCCCTCAATCCCCTTATCCAGATCATTGATAAAGATATTAAAGACAAGAGGTTCCAGTACTAAGCCTTGTGGAACACCATTTGTGACCTCCTGCCAACTGCATTTAACTCCATTTACCACCACTCTCTGGGCCTGGCCATCCAGTCATTTTTTTTATGCAGTGAAGTGTACATCTATCCAAGTGATGACTGGCCAACTTCTCCAGGAGAATGCTGTGGGAAATGGTGTCAAAAGCTTTACTAAAGTCTTGACAGACAACACCTACAGCCTTTCTCTCATCCACTAAGCATCTCACTTTGTCCTGGAGGGACATCAGATTAGTCCAGAAGGATTGGTCTTTTCCTTTAACACCCAAGAAGGTCTTGCACTATACCTGGAACTATAATACATTGTCTTTATGGCAAAATGAAAATATTTCTTTTTCCTTAACCCCCCCCCACCCGAAAAAAACTCCCGAAGTGAATCTTTGCTTCCTCTGTGGGTAACTAAATGAATTAAAAATTGGCTACTTAAAAAAAATAGAAGAAAATACTGTTAATAATGTCCCAATTCCTTCCTGTTTTCATGCTTTGTCCAGCCATTGGAAAGGCATAAGCTGAGTCTGTGATTTATCAGAGCAAGTAGAGTGGAGCTTAGACATTTCAGTTGCAGTTATGACGCACATTGCATTTTACGCAAGGACATTAGACTTCAAACTAATTTATAATTCCTTTTGCCTTATGAGATTTTGTTTTAAGATATTATATATCCTCTTTTCAGTGGTCAGAATCTCCACTTTTTCTCACAATAACATTCTGAGGTTTTCTTTGGGTTAAAAATTGGCTGACATGTGGGCACACGTCATTTTAAAAAGGGAGATCTTTATGCCTCTTAGGCAAGGTTGGGGGAAGTTAAAATCAAATCACTGCTGCTATTCCTTATAGCCAGAGGTTGCAAAAACTTGTGTAATTGCATTTTCCCTACTGGAAGGCAGTTGTATGACCATTTGTAAGCTTTTTTTTTTTTTTTTCCTTTTCTGTTTTGACATCAGGAGTGCTAACAGCAGCATATAAATTAGATATCACATTGAAATACATAATTATACCCATGAAAGCTGAATAGTTTGGACTAATACTTTTTCTCATGTATACTTTTATTTTGATTTTCATATATTTAAGCCTTTTCTTACTTTAAACATTTTCTGTTCTTTTCCCCAGTTTTACTGAAGGCTTTTCAACTTCTTTTGGAAGAAAAAAAAATATAACTTATGGATCAACACAAAGACCAGAGTTTTGGTTGGTGGTTTTTTTGTTTTTGTTTTTGTTTTTGGTTTTGGTTTTTTTTTTTTGTTTTGTTTGTTTGTTTGTTTTTCCACTTAAAGCTCAGTATTCATCAGCAGCACTTGTTTAAAGTTTACAGTTACATATATCACAGTAAAGCAAACAAGTTTACTGATAACTTCAGTGAAATTTCAGGCATGTTTTGTTCAATTATATACAGCATGCTGGAAAAATCTAGAGTATCCAGATAAATCTGTAACAGTCCTCTATAGTTTAGTGGGATAGATTTGCTAGCGATATAACCAATTTGCTTTGTTCCTCAAGAAAGATGCCTGTTATAGCTAATTGGAAGAGACAAAAAGATGAAATTAGTACTACTGAGTCAGTTACAAGTCAATCTCCCAGGAGGAATTTTCTCTTGCAACCAGACCAAATTTTCCATCTATTGATTTCATTCCATTAAATCTACTTAATGTTAACTCTACTTCCATTACTGAAACATTACTTAGTTATGATACATATGCTTTCTTAATGTGGAGGCATTTACTAAAGAAAAGCTTTTGTACTGTAGAGATGTCAAAAAAAGTTCTGTACAATCTGAGTACCGGATCAAATTTCTTATTTTCTATGCTCTGCTGGAATTTGCATTGCAGGGAGGTATTTGTAGGATAAATGTCACACTGTAATTATCATTCTTATACGAGTAAACCCATATTTTTCTCTTTTCTTAATATTTAATATCTCTTATCTTGGTAGAATATTCTACTTTTTTTAGACATATTTTCTTTCTTCTGTGGCTCTATAAGTGGTTTCAGTTTTGGCACTCTCGGATTTCTCCAGCACACAAAAATTTCTTTCCATCTGTGACCTGTGTATCTCTCCCAGATCTTGGGAAAGATCTGAATTCTTTGCATGGTCCATACACTAAGGTTACTTAGGTTGGCCAATGTAATGCCCATCCACAAGAAAGGCTGAAGGAGGATCCAGAAAACAATAGGCCTGTCAGCCTGACCTTGGTGCCTGGCAAGGTTATGGAACAGATCAACCTGAGTGCCATCATTTGGCATATACAAGACAACCAGGGGCAGCATGGGGTTAGGAAAGTAAGGTCCTGCCTAACAAATGTGATTTCATTCTATGACTGTGTCACCTGTCTGGTAGACGAGGGAAAGGCTGTGGATGTGGTCTACCTAGACTTCAGCAAAGCCTTTGACAAAGTCTTCCACAGCATCCTCCTGGAAAAGCTGGCAGCCCATGGATTAGACAAGTGCACCCTTCACTAGGTTAAAAACTGTCTGGATGACCAGGCACAGAGAGTGGTTGTGAATGGTGCCGCATCCAGCTGATGTCTGGTGACCAGTGGTGTCCCCCAGGGATCAGTACTGGGCCCAGTTCTATTCAGCATCTTTATCGATGACCTGGATGAGGGGATCGTGTCTACCCTTAGTAAATTTGTAGATGACACTAAGCTGGGGGGGAGTGTCGATCTGCTGTAGGGTCAGGAGATGCTGCAGAGGGACCTGGACAGGCTGAGTCGATGGGCTGAGGCAGATAATATGAGGTTTAACAAGACCAAGTGTAGCGTCCTACACTTTGGCCACAGTAACCCCAGGCAGCTCTACAGACAGGGGGATGAGTGGCGGGAGAGTAGCCTGGCAGAGAGGGACCTGGGAGTACTGGTTGATTACCGGCTGAACATGAGTCAGCATTGTGCCCAGGTGGCACGGAAGGCCAATGGGATCTTGGCTTGTATCAGGAATAGTGTGGCCAGCAGGGCTAGGGATGTAATTCTGCCCCTGTACTCGGCACTGGTGAGGCCTCACCT
>JAAGNO010001297.1:40205-53854 GCA_033439905.1 Ceryle rudis
GATGTCATGGTGTTGGGTCATAGGCTGGACTTGATGATCTTGGAGGTCTATTCCAGCCTCAGAAATTCTGTGATTCCCTCTAATATATTCCAGATAATGAATAGTTTGCTAATCTCTCTGAATTTGTCAAAATTTACTTACTAGGTTTTCAAATGACATTTATTTGCTGTTAGCATTAATGAACAGCTTCACTTGTAACTTAACAAGTCCAACATATTTTCCAAGATTCCAAACAGTGATTCCTATAAAAACTGTAACATAGATCCAAATCAATTAATCTCATCTGTTACTACTTGTTATTAATTACCTAACACTCCAGCATTAGGATGACAGCAGGTGAAATTTCCACAGATTGAAAACTTTCACTGGAGCCAGTGAAAGATAATTTTGAGCTCTCAAAATTAGATGAAGTCAGGTCTCAGCACTGCCGAATCCAGATTCTGGACTACATTAAATAAGAATCTATGATTTGGGTTTTTCCAAAGGAGTGCCTGAGAGGTGAGACAACGGGTTTTGCATGATAATGTGATTACTGGGGAATGTTCATTACCTGTTATGGTTTATTTATTAGATGAAGCCCTGCTTTTACCTCTGTAGTATGGTAATGATGGTTATTTCCAATAACTAATAAAAAAATAGGAGTGGGCACATATATGAGAATGAAATCTCAGTGAGAATTTCTGTGAACATATCACAAAAATACTATACTATGTTTTTGGTTTTGTTTTTTCAGAACTGATTTGTCACAAAAAAAAAGGTTGTTGTTTCTGTCATTGGGTGTGAGCTAAGAGAATATCAGAATATATATTTGTGAAGTTCCACTCAGTTCTGTTCTCAAACTGTTAACTTCCGGCATCCATAAAGTTTATGCTGTAAACCAAATACATTCTACTTCCAACCCCACCCCCAGTCTAACATGAATAAAATTTGACAGTAATTTAGAGACACATCCATCATACTGGAATTGGTTTCAGGATATCATTGCATAATTACAGGTAGTTGACTTTATTGTAAATCACATTGTAAAGCTTTTGCTACATTTGCTTTTATGTGTTTCAAACAGTTAATGTGCAAAATCTTAAGACTGGCAGTTTACAGTAAGTTCTTTTCAGTACACGGTGACCCCTCAAATGGACTAATTCATCAGGACAACCTTCCATGTTTATATTTCCTCCTTGTAAGAAAAAAAATCTTTTTTATCATGTCACAGTAGAGTTACACTGTTAGGAATCCTTTCCCTAATGCTAACATCTGTGATATCACTTAAAAGATCATGGTTATTTAACATCATAAGTATACGACAGTTAAAATGCAAGAGTTAATGCATGCTTGTTATAACTATTCTAGTCTTCAATGCTGTAAATGAAATTATTTCTATTACCCTCTTGTTACGAGGCAGTATTGTGTGTGGATGTTTGCATAACCCTCACATGCTAAATAGCACTGGCCACTGAGCAATTAGTCTCTCTATAATGTCATAACATTGTTTTAAAGTGACTAACTGCTTTTTAGGCAGTAAGTGTTGCTCAAGAACTGCTGCTGCACCTGTGTGCAGCACATAAATAACGTGGAGAGATGCTTATCATTCTATTGCTACAGCTTCCCTGTCACTGCAGGCAAAGAGGGCATGGCAACTCACTTTTCTGCAGTAACTGAGTGAAAGGCTTTCAAGCAAGTTTCCCCTTTCTGTTGTGTATTGAAACAGCCATACCAAAGCTATAGACTGTGATTTTAATTCAAAAATAAAATACAGAAATAAATTGGAACTGGCACGTTCAGAGAAGCTATCTGCAGAGGAAAAAAAAAAACAGTATGCATGCTGTAGCAGGCACTGGATCTACCTGTGAGCCTGTACAGTGCCTACCAGACCCTGGACTGAGGTTTGTGTGCTCTCCTCTACTCCTGAATCAGAAGTGAAGCTCTGCACTGATCCATCACTCCATTCAGCGCTACAATGATCATGTTTCCATTTG
The DNA here is from genome assembly GCA_033439905.1 of Ceryle rudis. Lineage (NCBI taxonomy): Eukaryota > Metazoa > Chordata > Aves > Coraciiformes > Cerylidae > Ceryle > Ceryle rudis. The sequence continues at coordinate 42,179 of JAAGNO010001297.1, forward strand.
TGTGATAAACTCTATCAGAATTACTGATCACAAGACTGCTTTGATCTTCCTAGAAACATCTTTTTCAAGACATTTGCTCTCAGCATTTGCACCTGAGCGTGTTTCAGTTACTTACTAAGGAAAATGCATTGGTTTAAAAGGATCTCTCCTCACTGGAAACATGGCCCAAATCAAAATGAAAAACTTTTCTGTCAGGTTTGTCTCTAGCAGGCAATAAGTGCTCTCTCCTACTCTGATTAAAATTTTTCTTCCTTAAGGTTTGGTGCCGCATCATAACAGGATAATGTAGCAGCAATCAATGATATGCCCTATGTAATGGCATTTCACATAATCACAGAATTACAGAATCACAGAATTTGTCATGGTTAGAAAAGACCGCTGAGATCACTATGTCCAACTGCAACACCAAAAAAAACCCCAAAAAATCCCAAACCAAAACACCTCATCATTCCACTAGAGCATGTCCTGAAATGCCTCATCTACATGTTTTTTTTCAATATCTCCAGGGATGGTGACTGCACCACCTCCCTGGGCAGCCCGTTCCAGTGCCTGACTACTCCTTCAGTAAAGAAATTCTTCCTATTATCTGATCTAAACCTCCTCTGGTGTTACTTCAGGACATTTCCTCTAGTCCTGTTGTTATTTACTTGAGAGAAGAAGCCACACCCACCTCACTACAACCTCCTTTCAGGTAGCCTTGGAGAGCAATAAGGTCTCCCCTCAGCCTTCTTTTCTCCAAACTAAACAATCCCAATTCCTTCAGCCTCTCCTCATAGGATTTGTTCTCCAGACCCCCCACCATCTTGGTTGCCCTTCTCTGAACTTGCTCTACCAACTCAACGTCTTTCTTTTGATGAGGGGCCCAGAACTAAAAACAGTACTTGAAGTGTGGCCTCACCAGTGCTGAGTACAGGGGCACGATCACTTCCCTTCTTCTGCTGGCCACACTATTTCTGATACAAGCCAGGATGCTGTTGGCCTTCTTGGCACACTGCTGGCTCAAGTTCAGCTGGTTGTCCACCAGCACCCCCAGGTCCCTTTTCCACTGGGCAGCTTTCAGACACCCTTCCCCAAGCCTGTAGCACTGCCTGGGTTTGTTGTGACCAAAATGCAGGACACGGCACTTGGCCTTGTTGAACCTCATACAGTTGGTTTTGGCCCATAAATTCAACCTGTCTATATCCCCCTGCAGAGCCTTCCTATCCTCAAGCAGATCAACACTCCCACACAATTTGGTGTTGTCTGTAAATTTACTGAGGGTGCATTCAATTCCCTCATCTAGATTGTTGATGCAGATATTGAACAAGACCAGCAACAAAAGTGAGCCCTAAGGGACACCACTGGTGACTGGCTGACAACTGCATTTAACTCTGTTTGCTACAATTCTCTGGGCCTGGCCAGCCAGCTGTTTTTTAACCCAGTGAAGAGCACACCTGTCTATGCCATGAGCCACCAGCTTCTCTAGGAGAATGTATGGGAGACAATGTCAAAGGCTTTACTAAAGTCCAGGTAGACAACATCCACAGCTTTTCCCTCATCCACTAGGTAGGTCAGCTGGTCATAGAATGAGATCAGGTTGGTCAAGCAGGACTGCCTTTCCTGAACTCATACTGGCTGGGCCTGATTCACTGGATGTCCTGCACTTGCCATGTGAGTGCACTCAAGATGAATTTCTCCATAATTTTTCCAGGTACCAAGGTCAGATGACAGGTCTGTAGTTTCCCAGATCCTCCTTCCAGCCCTTCTTGTAGATGGGTGTTACATTGGTGAGCCTCCAGTCATCTCGGACCTTGCGTTAGCCAAGACTGTTAATAAAAGATGGAGAGAGTCTTGGAGGGCTCCTCTGCCAGCTCCTTCAATACTCTTGGGTGGATCCCATCTGGCCCCATAGACTTGTAAATGTCTAGGTGCATAGCAGGTCATTAACTTACTCCTGGATTATGAGGGGGTTGTTTGGCTCTCCATCCTTATCTTCCAGTTTAGGAGGCTGAATACCCTGGGGGTAGCTGCTGTGACTAATAAAGATGGAGACAAAGGCGTCATTAAGTATCTCAGTCTTTTCCTCATCCTCATTTCTTTAAACTATCCTGTATTTATTTTGCTAGCAAAGCAGACAAAAAATCAGGAAAAGAAATCTCGAGGTTAAGCACAAAAGCATTAAACTAATGATTGGCAATCTGATGAAAATATTAACTTTGACTAAACCAAAACCTCCATGTTTGCAACACCATAGCAATTTTTGTAACATAGTGAGCTCAGGTCAGATACTTTTTTTTTGAGTTGCTTTTTCCTGCCTTAGAAAGTTGGGATGTAATGAGTGACTGGACCTTTGGAGTGATGGACCCACTGTGATTACCCACTTGCAAGTACAAGTCTTGAATTCTAACCAGCAACTTTTAAAATCTGAGTTGATAATGGATGGACAATGTATTTAAGTCATTACTCTGTCAGAGTGGTGAGATAGTTTATCACCATGTGGACAAAGTCGGCTGTACATGGTCAAGTATCAGGTCATTGATTCATGCAGCATAAAAAGAAAAGCACTTAGAACTATCCCCGGGGCTGCTGTTAAGCAGGAGAGTATAAACAATATTAAATAAACACATGCAATGGAGAGACACAGGTGTCACATATCACAGTTCTTTGAAAAAAGATGGCTGGAAGTAAAACCAAGCCTTTGAAAGAATGTATGTCTTGGTTGGATCCAACTGAAAAAATTTCTTGAGTCAAAACCCATATAGACTAATTCCGTTGTAAAAATCTTCTGTGAGAGAAGGCAAGGGCTGGTCAGGAGACTTTCACAGTTATGAGTTAGTGAAGGAGGACATCTGTGATGTATCTTTGGCTGTGACACCACCTCTTTCCAGAGCAGTGAGTGAGAGCTCTACTGATGGACAGATTGACCCAACACATTGTTTTTTAAACATGTCTGTCTGTGGACCAACATGCTATTGTGCTTACATCAAGGAGTGTTTAAGTAATAAGTGACAAAAGCTGGGTGCCCTTCAATTTTTTAGACCTTTAAAGGGATCTATTTCACACATAGAAAGTCTGCTGTGATGTGAAAATTGCAAAAAAGTTCTTTTTTATCTTGAATTAAATTTAAAAATATGACTCCTTGTTTATATGTAGTACTAACCAACCATGGCAGCTTAACCTCTAGTGACTACACTTTTTAGAAGTGTTTGCTAACATTACTTGTAAAACTGTATAGTAGTATTGCAGCACATATCCTGGAACACAAAGGGGGCAAGAACAGTTGTTTCACTTTAAAAATATCAGCACTATTTCTAGGTGAGTATTTTTAACTTATTATGACATTGTACTGTTTTCTAGTACAAGTGGAATAACATGAAAAAGATGATTCCCTGATAGAACATTTGAGCAGTAAAATTTTAGCAGAGACTGGGTAGAGCTGATATTGGTTTGTCCCTTGCCTCGTGCTTCCTTGCCTCTACCTCCTTCCTTGCCTCCACCATGCTGCAGCATCTTTCCTGATCTGCAGTTCCTGGTGCTGGGCCTTTCTGGATCATCATCTGTTCACGAGCAGGGATGATATGAGCAGGCTGATGTGCCATACTGTATCACAGCAACCTTGCTGACAAAGCTGAACCCGGGTGGCAGCATTGTATATTCCTTCTACCGTGACACTTCCCCTGGCATAGAATCTGAAGCAGAATGAGGTCTCCAGAGTATGATAAACCATGGTACTTCTAAACATGCTGGAAAAGAGGAATTTGGGCAAATAGAAACTGCAAAGAAATTGCCTTGCTGAACTTTTTGATACCAAAATTTACTCTACTCCCAAAACCCATCAGATGAGTTATAGATCCTTCAGTATTAAGAACTATAGAGCCATCTTAAAACCTTTTTTGTGCAACCATCATTTTCATCTTTCAATGCATCCAAGGATTTTCTGAAATAAGCCTGCATCTCAGTATCTTATGCTTTCCAAAATCTGTGATATGTATCTCTAATACTCCACAAAAGTTTAATTTCCATTCTATTGTTGAGCTGCAGAGAAAGGAAAGAAATATATTCTCTGTACTGAATCTTAGTAATGGAAACACTTGAGTGAGCACCAAACTGTTCTACATCAATACCTACCACTTATATCATGCATTTTATTCATGCTCTTATTGAATTTATTTTTCTTAGTCTTCATGGGCTTGCTGAGCACACAAATAACTTATTTACATCAGCCCTTAAGTGTAATGTTCCCATGTAAATTTCTGAATAGAATAGAGCATATGGAGTCAAATAGTTCAGTCTTTTGAAATGGATGTATAAATTTCTATTATTCTGCTGAGTTTTTCATTTCTTATCAAACTAGATTTTACCACCTTTAGGGCTGGTGTTAAACCAGGCTCAGATTTAATCCTTAGAACCCGGCTGTTTACTAAATAAGAAGAGATGAAGTAGAACTTCAGGCAGATCTGACCAAATTAGAGCTTGAATATTCCTGCAGAAAGCCACCACAGCCATATCTTCCACTTTTTATTTAAAATGTTTAGAAGTGGGAGTGAAGAAATATGAATTGTACAGGTTTGGCAGCTAGCTCAGGAAGCCTAAGAAAAAGCAATGTATTTAACTGTCCTTTTTGTCACTTCTCTGTTGACTCATGTTAGAAGGAAGAAAAACATTTCTCCTTTGAAGAGAAAATGTCATTTAATCAGTGTTCGTGGTGTGTTCCGTGGGCAGTGCAGATTATGGGTGGGATTCAATCACCCAAATGTTGATACTCAGTGCCATTTGAGATGTTCTAGGGTATCCTACCTGCCCTCCATCTGCTGCTCTGAAAGGGTGTAGGTCTTCTAGACTCCCTTCATTTACCAGATCTACGCGTGCAGGCATGCTCAGGGCATCTCAAACAGCATTAAGCATCTACGATTGGCATATCTAGGACTGTTTAGGCTGGAGAAGTGAAGGCTCAGTGAGAACTTTTCAATGTATATGAATACATGGATGGCGGGGAGTAAAGAAGATGGAGCCAGGCTTTTCTCAGTGGTATCCAGCAACAGCCAGGGAGACAATGGAAATTGCTTAGAAAGTCTGGAAATTCTATTTTAACTTAAGAAAGAAGTTTTTACTCTGAGGGTGGTTGAATGATGGCAGAGGTTACTTAAAGAGGTTGTGGAGTCTCCATGCTTTGAAATATTTAAAATTGGCCTGGACACAGCCCTGAACAACCTGCTGTAGCTAGCTCTGCTCCAAGAATTGATGCTGGCCTGGGTGATCTCCAGAGGTCCCTTCCAATCTCATTGATTCTGTGATTTTGTGTTGAAGGCTAATTTGACAAATCTTTTGCAATCTACATGAGATGATGAAAACCATACATAGCTCAGGCTGAGGTTGTCCTCCTGACATCCCTCATAGCAGGATATGGCTTTCAAATACACTAGTGGTCCTTCATCATTCAAATTTAGCAGCCTAAAACTAATGATGGTGTTGCTTCCCCTAGCTGCAGAAGCCCATTTTCATTCTTACATTTTATATTGTCTGCAGACATAGCAAGGTAAAGAACAGAAAAAGACACACAAAATGGGTGATATTTTTCTGTTATGTGAAGGCTGTATCATCCTGCTTGCTAGTGTTCAATGCAACAGTCTTAAAATTAAGCCTACAGGGAGTACTAAAGTCAGCTGAATTTTGAATATACATGGATATATATTTGTTTCAATACCAGATGGGTTATAGAGTTAGGGTTCTTGCTGGGCTGACTTTCTGTGCTAATGAAACTGTTGATAAAGGATTTGTGCTGGTTTTGTGACAACTTGCGCAGGAAGATTTAATAACTTTAATTTGTTTTAGATTAAAAAAACATTCCTTCAGAATAAATATTTTCATTTAAACAATGTAGGAAAGGATATTTTCTTTTATGAGATGTTTATTTAGTAATTTGCCTGATAAGAATTTTCTTCTGAAAGATGCCAAATATGCAGCAATGAAAGTTGTCATCCCCTTGTACAGATCAGGAGGTACGGAGACTTTGATATCAGCTTAACAAGGTCATGCCCCTTCTGTGTAGTCTGTCATATCACATTACCCCATTTATAATGCTGCATCTCAAGAGAAATGAGGCATCTTGTGATGACAAACTCTCCCTAGTTGCTTGTGTTCCCATCGTCTTCTCAACACTTACTGAGTTCAGGATTGAAATTCACTAGTGAAATATGCTGCATCACCCCTCTCCCTCTTAATTTGCAAGTGCACCCACACTCATACATCCCTTCAATATTAGCACAGGCCTCAAATTTACTTCATATATACCCCCCCATAGTGGCTATACCAAACCATGGGTATATGGCTGCTTATATGTGATTGGCGTCTTCTCCCCTCTCTTCTACTTTTTGTAGTGTTTGTTGCTCCTTGGTACACCATGATCCTTCCTTTTGCCTTCCTTTGGCTATTTTGCTAAACATGCCATAATAACTTTACATAATCCCACAAGACCCTTCCAAAAGCTCATCAGAAGTTTCACAGAAGTCCCCTGAAATATCTCTCAGTGCTCACGATATGTGTCCATTAGTTATGCAGTTCTGGTAACCCTCCTCAAGGCTGTGCGTGAACAGCTCCTTTAATGGCCATCAATCAGTGGCCAAAGAACAATGGCCTTTATTATGGTCACTTTCCTTTTCCTTTCCATGTCTTATCACTTTTTCTGTAATTTTGCATTTGTTTTGTACTGAATAGTCCTTAATTAAATAACTGTAACCAGATGCTTGCTTCCAGCTATCCTTAAAATATGTATTGTGTGTGTAGGGCCATATCAGCCCCCAACACTCAAAGGAGAGCAGGGCAGAATATGAAGACTTTCCAAAGCTCCACACTGTAATTAAATGCACTTGCAGTGGGTAGGTGGCCAGTAGGTATTCTTCTAAAGGAAGAAGACCAGTGTTGAAGGTTGGATTCATTCATAAGGGTATGGATCCTTTCCACTGCCTAGGGATCTGTGCAATATCAGATCTACACCACTGTTTCCCAAAGCATTCTTCTGCAGAAACTGGCTGCTCACAGCTTAGTTGGCCATCCCACAAAGCATTCTTTGCTCAATTAGTTAACACATAGCTGGATTTTTGACCTTAAACTTTAGCCTCTTCAAGCTGCTTAGGTAGAGCACTAGCAACACTGCCTTTCTGACTAGCTGGTCAGAAAAATTATTTAAAGATAATTTAAAATTCAGAATTAATTTACACATTGTGCACATTGTGGATAAATTCTTTGGATTTAGAACTCAAGTGTACTACTAGATGTTAGTGCAGAGGTTATAAGTTATAATAAATAGTTGACAGAATCCATTCAGGCATTAATTTATATAGTCTCTGTCTGAGGTTCTGTGATAAAGCCAAGTTCTGTACCAGAAAGCTAACTGGTAGTGAGAAATGGATCACGCTTTCTTTGTAAATGTGATATAGGTCATAGTGTTACTCTGTTTCCTGTAGGAAGTCTCTCCCAAGCAGACAAACCCATGTTTTCCATATGCGAATTCATAAAATAGTGGCATTTAATATACTCACACGTAAAGGTGCATGTTGAGCCATATTGTTAGTATAAAAGCCTGTGAAACATAAAAGCTGTAACCATAGAGCTTATGACTGCCCCAAAAATGATAAGCTCAGATCTAGCAGCTTTGTTGTGACATTCATGTAGCGAGGCTTGAGATATCACTCCTGGATTAAGTGACATTTCAGGGAATTTCTTAGCTTGTTCCTTGTGCCATCCTAGTTTCAATTTAATACCATCCTAGTTTCAGTGTAATAAACTTTGTAGGATTATATATTTATTAAAATGTACCACAAAATAATTGTGTTTTCTGAAAGAAAAACCATGAGCTTTCAAGAAAGCAAGGGGATTTATTTATTTATAATAACTAAGTGAGCTTGCACTCCTGCAGTACAAAAGAACATGTGTTTCCATTTGTTCTGTGGGTCACCAAGAGATGACTCAGACTCTAATGCATGCTGCATTGCTGTGCTCTGACATTCTCACTGGAGGTCTCCTTACTTTAGCTCATGCCTTTCAGTCCAGGTTCGGGACTCAGAGGTGCAGGACTCATTCCATTTTTTTTACAATTGTTTGTTCATAGGATGAACAAATAAATCACAACTCTCAAACAAACAAAAAAAAGCAAACAATTTTATAACTACAGTGTGGGATAATGAAATGACTGCTCATCGACGGTTAGATGAGAAGAAGTAAACACAGTTTTAATTAAAGATAATTCTTTTGCATCTATATGTGATGATTAAAAGTGCAGAGAATGATATAAATTTTCCCAAGAAATTTCTGGTGGAATTTGTTGAATAACCAAGTTCAGCTGACACATTTCAAAAGATTTTTGATTGATGTTGGAGTGCTGTGGAGTCATGGATTTTACGATGTCTGATGCCCACAGAGAGGTCCTTTTAAGGATCCAAACAGGTGTTTTCACATAATTTGGAAATCCCACAGGATTCCCAGATCTGACTCAAATGTCAGACTGAGATTTACTTTCTAGTCAAGAAAAGACAAATCTGGGAGCTTGTGAATATCAGTGGAAGAAGAAATAGCATCGGGACAGCTCAGGCAAAGAAAAATATGAGGAATGTTTTCAGATTTTTGTTTCTTTGTACACTTTTTTTTTTAAACAAAAAATGCTTTTATGAACAGTCTTGGTGTATCACTAAATGCATTCATTCTAAACAAAAGATAAAACTAGGCTTGTTTTCAAACTTACTGTTTCTTTCACCTGTTACAACTATCCTTCAGGAGTGGCTGGAGGGGAAGCTAACAGCTATCTTTTCATCCAGTTTCTCCTGCTCTCTCCACCAGACAGTTGCCTTGCATTATGAGCTGAAGATGAAAAAGCAATGTTTAGCTACACACTGTTTAATGAAGGTCTGAGGCTCGTTGTTTTCTCTGTTGGAGGCTACCTCATAAATGGGTCATGGTATTTAATCTGGTAAATACACCTACAGGGTGTAGGTAACTGGTAACCAGATCTGGATTGATCACCTGCTGAGAATTCAGTGAGCTGCATTACAAAATAAAGTATGGGATTTTTTCCTTGATTTCCAGGCAAGAAAAGTTTGCCAGTGCTGTGCTTTGAAGTACTTCATTTGTCACCAGTTGAACATATTAGAGAAGCTGGATGGTAGATTAAGTGGAAGAGTTTGCAGCCTTTTCTGGAAAAAGAGGTGGCTTGGGAAATACTAGAGAGAGTCCAAAGGAGGCTACGAGGTTGTTGAAGGGACCAAAACACCTCTCTTATGAGGAAAGGCTGTGAGACATGATGCTGTTTAATCTGGAGAAGAGAAGACTGAGGGGGGATCTTAGTAATGTTTACAGATATCTGAAGGGTGGGTATAAAGTAGAAGGGGACAGTCTCTTTTCAGTGGTGCTCTCTGATAGGATGAGGGCTAATGGTCACAAACTGGAGCATGGGAAGTTCCACCTCAACATGAAGAAAAACTTATTTACCATGAGGGTGATGGAGCACTGGAACAGGCTTCTCAGAGATATTGTGGGGTCTCCTTCTCTGGTAACTTTCAAGACCCACCTGGATGCTCATTCCCATGTGGCCTGCCCTGGGTAATCCTGCTGTGGCAGGAGGGTTGGATTTGATGATATACAGAGTTCCCTTCCAACCCCTACCAGTCTATGATTCTAGGGAAGAAATATAATATATGACAGTTCTCTATAAAGCCAGATGTCAGTTAATTAACAGTCCTGTAAGGCAAGTTGCTACGGAGATCAGGTGATTTAGTCATTCTCAGAGAAAGCCTTTGTCACATTTAAGTGTGACATCCTGAGTGTGGAGGTAGATATGCAAATGTAGAGTGACAATCTAGAGGTAAAAAGAGGAAAAAAATAATTCCTGGAGCACAACCTACTTGTCTGGTATTCAGAGGGAAAATAAATGCTGATGGACTCTTCTACCATCTGGAAATATGCTGGTATACCACATACAGGTCTATTTTATTTCTTCCATGGTAGGATAATACAGTTTAAGAACTGGAAAGACCTGCCTCTCCCCTGGCCCAGAAGCAGTAAAGCCTGATGGCTGTTGCTTCCTACTACCCCAGTGGTCTGCAGCAGTCCACTGCCCTATCCAGAGAGAAAAAGCCCAGCTTCTCTAACCAGGAATAGCCACTCAAAGTTACTCAAGGTCAAGGTTTATTTTTGTCTCCCTGTGGTAAGTGGGAAACCTCACTGAAGGGTTACACTATTAACATAACATAAAATAAGAAGGCAAAAGGACTGAAATATTGAGAACATGGAAGGTAAAGGAAATGCCTCAGTGCATATATATATACATAAACTGGCAGAAGCTGCAAAATCACAAGCCCTTGTTCTGTGGGGGACCTCAACTTACCAGACATCTGCTGCAAATATAACACATCAGACAGGAAACAGTCCAGGAGATTCCTGGAGTGTGCGGAAGACAACTTCCTGACTCAGCTAGTAAGTGAGCCCAGCAGGGGAGGTGCCTTGCTGGACTTGTTGTTTACAAACAGAGAAGGTCTGCTGGGTGATGTGACTGTTGGAGGCCATCTTGGGCTTAGTGACCATGAAATGACAGAGTTCTCAATTCTTGGCCAAGTAAGGAGGGGGGTCAGCAAAACTATTACCATGGACTTCCAAAGAGAAGACTTCAACCTGTTTAGAACACTGGTTGAGAAGTCCCTTGGGGTACAGTCCTAGAGGGCAAAGCGGTCCAGGAAGGCTGGACTTTTTTAAAGAAGGAACTCTTAAAGGTACAGGAGCAGGCTGTCCCCATGTGTCATAAGACAAACTGGCGGGGAAAATGACCATCCTGTCTGAACAGGGAGCTTTTGCTGGGACTTAGGAGAAAGAGGAGAGTCTACCACCTCTGGAAGAAGGGTCAGGCTACTCAGGAAGAGTATAGGGATTTAGTTAGGTGGTCTAGAAAGAACATTAGAGGGTCAAAAGCTCAGCTAGAACTCAGCCTGGCCACCTCTGCAAGAGATAATAAAAAGTGTTTTTACAAATATATCAACAACAAAAAAAGAACCAGGGAGAATCTCCACCCTTTATTGGATGCGAGGGGGAACATTGTTACCAAGGATGAGGAAAAGGCTGAGGTACTTAATGCCTTCTTTGCCTCAGTATTCAATAGTCAGTCCAGTTATCCTCAAGGCATTCAGTCCCCTGAGCTGGTAGATAGGGATGGAGATCAGAATAATCCCCTCACAATCCAGGAAACAGCAGTGAAAGACCTGCTAAGCCAACTGGACACCCATAAGTCTATGGGGCCGGATGGGATCCACCCGAGGGTTCTGAGGGAGCTGGTGGAGGAACTTGCCAAGCCTCTCTCCATCACTTATCAGCAATTCTGGTCAACTGGGGAAGTGCTGGATGACTGGAGACTTGCCAACATGACATCCATCTATAAGAAGGGCAGGAAGGAGGATCCTGGCAACTACAGGCCTGTCAACCTGACCTTGTTTCCAGGGAAGATTATGGAACAATTCATCTTGAGGGTGAATACGTGGCAAGTGCAGGACAACAGGGGGATCAGGCCCAGCCAACATGGGTTCATGAAGGGCAAGTCCTGTTTAACCATCCTGATCTCCTTCGACGATCAGGTGACCCACCCAGTGGATGAGGGAAGAGCGGTGGATGTTGTCTACCTGGACTTCAGTAAGGCATTTGACACCGTTTCCCACAGCATTC